>OU342736.1:10046025-10306972 GCA_910589765.1 Avena atlantica | reverse complement strand
AAAACTTTCGCATTCCAGGGATATTTACAATGAACATAAGACTAGATACGTGTTTGAGAGTTGTGACAAAAAACTCATCGTTCTCGCGTTTTATGGCCATTTTCGTGAGCTATTGCCCACAATTTTTGGGTTCCAGGGAGATTTATCATGACAGTAAGACCCGATACATGTTTGAGAGTGACGACCAAAAACTCACGGTTCGCGTTTTACGACTGTTTTCATGAGCTATTGCCCACAGTTTTGGGGTACAAGGGAGATTTACAACGGCCGTAAGACCCCAATACATGTTTGAGAGTTAGGACCAAAAACTCGCAGTTTTGCGTTTTATGGCCGTTTTCATGAGCTATTGCCCATTGTTTTGGAGTTCCAATGCAATTTCATAGTTTGTAAGACCCGATACAAGTTTAAGAGTTAGGACCATAAACTTACCGTTTTCGCGTTTTATGTTCGTTTTCATGACCTATTGCCCATTGTTTTGGGTTTCTAGGGAGATTTGCATGGCCCGTAAAACCCTGTACATGTTTGAGAGTTAGGACCAAAAACTCGAAGTTTAACATTTTATGGCCGTTTTCATGAGATATTCCGCACAATTTTTGGGTTCCAGGGAGATTTATAACGACAGTTAGACCTGATACATGTTTGAGAGTTATGACCAAAAACTCATCGTTTTCGCGTTTTATGGCTATTTTCATGAGCTATTGCACATAGTTTTGGGATTTACAATGATCGTAAGTCCCGATACATGTTTGAGAGTTATGACCAAAAACTCACGGTTATCACGTTTTACGACTGTTTTCATGAGTTATTGCCCACAGTTTTAGGGTTCAGGGGCTATTTGCAACGGCCATAAGACCTGATATATGTTTGAGAGTTAGGACCAGAAACTCGTAGTTTTCGCATTTTATGGCCGTTTTCATTAAATAGTGCCAAGTTTTGGGTTTCTAGGGCAATTTCCATGGCCCATAAGACCCAATACATGTTTGAGAGCGAGGACCAAAAACCCGTAGGTTTCGCATTTTATGGCCATTTTCATGAGCTGTTGCCCACAATTTTGGGTTCCATGGCGATTTGTATGGATCGTAAGACTCGATACATGGATCAGAGTTAAGAACAAAAAAATCATTGTTTCCGCGTTTTACGAACGTTTTTGTGAGCTATTGCCCACAGTTTGGGTGTTCTAGGGAGATTTAGAACGATTGTAAGATCCGATACATGTTTGAGAGTTATGACCGAAAACTCATCGTTTTTCGTGTTTTATGGGTATTTTCATGGGCTATTACCCACAGTTTTGGGGGTTCACTACGATTTACAACGACCTAACGAATCGATACATGTTTGAGAGTTAGGACCAAAAACTCGTAGTTCAGGTCGTTTTATGGCCGTTTTCGTGAACTATTGCCCATAGTTTTCGCATTCCAGGGATATTTACAACGAACATAAGACTTGATACGTGTTTGAGAGTTGTGACAAAAAACTCATCGTTCTCTCGCGTTTTTTGGCCATTTTCGTGAGCTATTGCCCACAATTTTGGGTTCCAGGGAGATTTATCATGATAGTAAGACCCGATACATGTTTGAGAGTGACGACCAAAAACTCACGTTATCGCGTTTTACGACTGTTTTCATGAGCTATTGCCCACAGTTTTGGGGTACAAGGGAGATTTACAACGGCCGTAAGACCCAATACATGTTTGAGAGTTAGGACCAAAAACTCGAAGTTTCGCATTTTATGGCCGTTTTCATGAGCTATTGCCCACAATTTTTGGGTTCCAGGGAGATTTATAACGATAGTAAGAACCTGATACATGTTTGAGAGTTATGACCAAAAACTCATCGTTTTCGCGTTTTATGGCTATTTTCATGAGCTATTGCACACAGTTTTGGGATATCAGGGCAATGTACAACGATCATAAGTCCCGATACATGTTTGAGAGTTACGATCAAAAACTCACGGTTATCACGTTTTACGATCGTTTTCATGAGTTATTGCCCACAGTTTTGGGATTCAGGGGCTATTTGCAACGTCCATAAGACCCGTTGTATGTTTGAGAGTTAGGACCAGAACCTCGTAGTTTTCTCGTTTTATGGCCGTTTTCATGAGCTAGTGCCTAGTTTTTTGGGTTTCTAGGGCAATTTGCATGGCCCATAAGACCCGATACATGTTTGAGAGCGAGGACCAAAAACTTGTAGGTTTCGCGTTTTATGGCCATTTTCATGAGCTGTTGCCCACATTTTTGGGGTTCCATGGCGATTTGTATGGCTCGTAAGACTCGATACATGATTAAGAGTTGTGAACAAAAACTCGTTGTTTTCATGTTTTACGAACATTTTTGTGAGCTATTGCCCACAGTTTGGGTGTTCTAGGGAGATTTAGAACGATTGTAAGACCCGATACATCTTTGAGAGTTATGACCGAAAACTCATCGTTTTCGTGTTTTTATGGTATTTTCATGGGCTATTACCCACAGTTTTGGGGTTTCACTACGATTTACAACGACCTAACGAATCGATACATGTTTGAGAGTTAGGACCAAAAACTCGTAGTTCAGTCGTTTTATGGCCGTTTTCGTGAACTACTGCCCATAGTTTTCGCATTCCAGGGATATTTACAACGAACATAAGACTTGATACGTGTTTGAGAGTTGTGACAAAAAACTCATCGTTCTCCGCGTTTTATGGCCATTTTCGTGAGCTATTGCCCACAATTTTTGGGTCCAGGGAGATTTATCATGACAGTAAGACCCGATACATGTTTGAGAGTGACGACCAAAAACTCACGGTTATCGCGTTTTACGACTGTTTTCATGAGCTATTGCCCACAGTTTTGGGGTACAGGGAGATTTACAACGGCCGTAAGACCCAATACATGTTTGAGAGTTAGGACCAAAAACTCGCAGTTTTGCGTTTTATGGCCGTTTTCATTAGCTATTGCCCATTGTTTTGGAGTTCCAATGCAATTTCATAGTTTGTAAGACCCGATACAAGTTTAAGAGTTAGGACCATAAACTTACCGTTTTCGCGTTTTATGTTCGTTTTCATGACATATTGCCCATTGTTTTGGGTTTCTAGGGAGATTTGCATGGCCCGTAAAACCCTGTACATGTTTGAGAGTTAGGACCAAAAACTCGAAGTTTAACATTTTATGGCCGTTTTCATGAGATATTCCGCACAATTTTTGGGTTCCAGGGAGATTTATAACGAAAGTTAGACCTGATACATGTTTGAGAGTTATGACCAAAAACTCATCGTTTTCGCGTTTTATGGCTATTTTCATGAGCTATTGCACACAGTTTTGGGATTTCAGGGCAATTTACAACGATCGTAAGTCCCGATACATGTTTGAGAGTTATGACCAAAAACTCACGGTTATCACGTTTTACGACTGTTTTCATGAGTTATTGCCCACAGTTTTAGGGTTCAGGGGCTATTTGCAACGGCCATAAGACCTGATATATGTTTGAGAGTTAGGACCAGAAAACTCGTAGTTTTCGCATTTTATGGCCGTTTTCATTAAATAGTGCCAAGTTTTTTGGGTTTCTAGGGCAATTTCCATGGCCCATAAGACCCAATACATGTTTGAGAGCGAGGACCAAAAACCCGTAGGTTTCGCATTTTATGGCCATTTTCATGAGTTGTTGCCCACATTTTTGGGGTTCCATGGCGATTTGTATGGCTCGTAAGACTCGATACATGGATCAGAGTTAAGAACAAAAAATCATTGTTTCGCGTTTTACGAACGTTTTTGTGAGCTATGGCCCACAGTTTGGGTGTTCTAGGGAGATTTAGAACGATTGTAAGACCCGATACATGTTTGAGAGTTATGACCGAAAAATCATCGTTTTCGTGTTTTATGGGTATTTTCATGGGCTATTACCCACAGTTTTGGGGATTCACTACGATTTACAACGACCTAACGAATCGATACATGTTTGAGAGTTAGGACCAAAAACTCGTAGTTCAGTCGTTTTATGGCCGTTTTCGTGAACTATTGCCCATAGTTTTCGCATTCCAGGGATATTTACAACGAACATAAGACTTGATACGTGTTTGAGAGTTGTGACAAAAAAACTCATCGTTCTCGCGTTTTTTGGCCATTTTCGTGAGCTATTGCCCACAATTTTTGGGTTCCAGGGAGATTTATCATGATAGTAAGACCCGATACATGTTTGAGAGTGACGACCAAAAACTCACGGTTATCGCGTTTTACGATTGTTTTCATGAGCTATTGCCCACAGTTTTGGGGTACAAGGGAGATTTACAATGGCCGTAAGACCCAATACATGTTTGAGAGTTAGGACCAAAAACTCGAAGTTTCGCATTTTATGGCCGTTTTCATGAGCTATTGCCCACAATTTTTGGGTTCCAGGGAGATTTATAACGATAGTAAGACCTGATACATGTTTGAGAGTTATGACCAAAAACTCATCGTTTTCGCGTTTTATGGCTATTTCATGAGCTATTGCACACAGTTTTGGGATATCAGGGCAATGTACAACGATCGTAAGTCCCGATACATGTTTGAGAGTTACGATCAAAAACTCACGGTTATCACGTTTTACGATCGTTTTCATGAGTTATTGCCCACAGTTTTGGGATTCAGGGGCTATTTGCAACGTCCATAAGACCCGTTGTATGTTTGAGAGTTAGGACCAGAACCTCGTAGTTTTCTCGTTTTATCGACGTTTTCATGAGCTAGTGCCTAGTTTTTTGGGTTTCTAGGGCAATTTGCCTGGCCCATAAGACCCGATACATGTTTGAGAGCGAGGACCAAAAACTTGTAGGTTTCGCGTTTTATGGCCATTTTCATGAGCTGTTGCCCACATTTTTGGGGTTCCATGGCGATTTGTATGGCTCGTAAGACTCGATACATGATTAAGAGTTGTGAACAAAAACTCGTTGTTTTCATGTTTTACGAACATTTTTGTGAGCTATTGCCCACAGTTTGGGTGTTCTAGGGAGATTTAGAACGATTGTAAGACCCGATACATCTTTGAGAGTTATGACCGAAAACTCATCGTTTTCGTGTTTTATGGGTATTTTCATGAGCTATTGCACACAGTTTTGGGATTTCAGGGCAATTTACAACGATCGTAAGTCCCGATACATGTATGAGAGTTACGACCAAAATCTCACGGTTATCACGTTTTACGACCGTTTTCATGAGTTATTGCCCACAGTTTTGGGGTTCAGGGGCTATTTGCAACGGCCATAAGACCCGATATATGTTTGAGAGTTAGGACCAGAAACTCGTAGTTTTCGCGTTTTATGGCCGTTTTCATTAAATAGTGCCAAGTTTTTTGTGTTTCTAGGGCAATTTGCATGGCCCATCAGTCCCGATACATGTTTGAGAGCGAGGACCAAAAACCCATAGGTTTCGCGTTTTATGGCCATTTTCATGAGCTGTTGCCCACATTTTTGGGGTTCCATGGCGATTTGTATGGATCGTAAGACTCGATACATGGATCAGAGTTAAGAACAAAAAATCATTGTTTTCGTGTTTTACGAACGTTTTTGTGAGCTATGGCCCACAGTTTGGGTGTTCTAGGGAGATTTAGAACGATTGTAAGACCCGATACATGTTTGAGAGTTATGACCGAAAAATCATCGTTTTCGTGTTTTATGGGTATTTTCATGGGCTATTGCCACAGTTTTGGGGTTTCACTACGATTTACAACGACCTAACGAATCGATACATGTTTGAGAGTTAGGACCAAAAACTCGTAGTTCAGTCGTTTTATGGCCGTTTTCGTGAACTATTGCCCATAGTTTTCGCATTCCAGGGATATTTACAACGAACATAAGACTTGATACGTGTTTCAGAGTTGGACCAAAAACTCGTCGTTTTCGCGTTTTTTGGCCATTTTCGTGAGCTATTGCCCACAATTTTTTGGGTTCCAGGGAGATTTCCATGATAGTAAGACCCGATACATGTTTGAGAGTGACGACCAAAAACTCACGGTTATCGCGTTTTACGATTGTTTTCATGAGCTATTGCCCACAGTTTTGGGGTACAAGGGAGATTTACAATGGCCGTAAGACCGATACATGTTTGAGAGTTAGGACCAAAAACTCGAAGTTTCGCATTTTATGAACGTTTTTGTGAGCTATTGCCCACAATTTTTGGGTTTCAGGGAGATTTATAACGATAGTAAGACCTGATACATGTTTGAGAGTTATGACCAAAAACTCATCGTTTTCGCGTTTTATGGCTATTTTCATGAGCTATTGCACACAGTTTTGGGATATCAGGGCAATGTACAACGATCGTAAGTCCCGATACATGTTTGAGAGTTACGATCAAAACTCACGGTTATCACGTTTTACGATCGTTTTCATGAGTTATTGCCCACAGTTTTGGGATTCAGGGGCTATTTGCAACGTCCATAAGACCCGTTGTATGTTTGAGAGTTGGACCAAAACCTCGTAGTTTTCGCGTTTTATGGCCGTTTTCATGAGCTAGTGCCTAGTTTTTTGGGTTTCTAGGGCAATTTGCCTGGCCCATAAGACCCGATACATGTTTGAGAGCGAGGACCAAAAACTTGTAGGTTTCGCGTTTTATGGCCATTTTCATGAGCTGTTGCCCACATTTTTGGGGTTCCATGGCGATTTGTATGGCTCGTAAGACTCGATACATGATTAAGAGTTGTGAACAAAAACTCGTTGTTTTCATGTTTACGACGTTTTGTGAGCTATTGCCCACAGTTTGGGTGTTCTAGGGAGATTTAGAACGATTGTAAGACCCGATACATCTTTGAGAGTTATGACCGAAAAACTCATCGTTTTCGTGTTTTATGGGTATTTTCATGAGCTATTGCACACAGTTTTGGGATTTCAGGGCAATTTACAACGATCGTAAGTCCCGATACATGTATGAGAGTTACGACCAAAATCTCACGGTTATCACGTTTTACGACCGTTTTCATGAGTTATTGCCCACAGTTTTGGGGTTCAGGGGCTATTTGCAACGGCCATAAGACCCGATATATGTTTGAGAGTTAGGACCAGAAACTCGTAGTTTTCGCGTTTTATGGCCGTTTTCATGAGCTAGTGCCAAGTTTTTTGTGTTTCTAGGGCAATTTGCATGGCCCATCAGTCCCGATACATGTTTGAGAGCGAGGACCAAAAACCCATAGGTTTCGCGTTTTATGGCCATTTTCATGAGCTGTTGCCCACATTTTTGGGGTTCCATGGCGATTTGTATGGCTCGTAAGACTCGATACATGATCAGAGTTGTGAACAAAAACTCATTGTTTTCGTGTTTTACGAACGTTTTTGTGAGCTATTGCCCACAGTTTGGGTGTTCTAGGGAGATTTAGAACGATTGTAAGACCCGATACATGTTTGAGAGTTATGACCGAAAACTCATCGTTTTCGTGTTTTATGGGTATTTTCATGGGCTATTACCCACAGTTTTGGGGTTTCACTACGATTTACAACGACCTAACGAATCGATACATGTTTGAGAGTTAGGACCAAAAACTCGTAGTTCAGTCGTTTTATGGCCGTTTTCGTGAACTACTGCCCATAGTTTTCGCATTCCAGGGATATTTACAACGAACATAAGACTTGATACGTGTTTGAGAGTTGTGACAAAAAACTCATCGTTCTCGCGTTTTATGGCCATTTTCGTGAGCTATTGCCCACAATTTTTGGGTTCCAGGGAGATTTATCATGACAGTAAGACCCGATACATGTTTGAGAGTGACGACCAAAAACTAACGGTTATCGCGTTTTACGACTGTTTTCATGAGCTATTGCCCACAGTTTTGGGGTACAAGGGAGATTTACAACGGCCGTAAGACCCAATACATGTTTGAGAGTTAGGACCAAAAACTCGCAGTTTTGCGTTTTATGGCCGTTTTCATTAGCTATTGCCCATTGTTTTGGAGTTCCAATGCAATTTCATAGTTTGTAAGACCCGATACAAGTTTAAGAGTTAGGACCATAAACTTACCGTTTTCGCGTTTTATGTTCGTTTTCATGACATATTGCCCATTGTTTTGGGTTTCTAGGGAGATTTGCATGGCCCGTAAAACCCTGTACATGTTTGAGAGTTAGGACCAAAAACTCGAAGTTTAACATTTTATGGCCGTTTTCATGAGATATTCCGCACAATTTTTGGGTTCCAGGGAGATTTATAACGAAAGTTAGACCTGATACATGTTTGAGAGTTATGACCAAAAACTCATCGTTTTCGCGTTTTATGGCTATTTTCATGAGCTATTGCACATAGTTTTGGGATTTCAGGGCAATTTACAACGATCGTAAGTCCCGATACATGTTTGAGAGTTATGACCAAAAACTCACGGTTATCACGTTTTACGACCGTTTTCATGAGTTATTGCCCACAGTTTTAGGGTTCAGGGGCTATTTGCAACGGCCATAAGACCTGATATATGTTTGAGAGTTAGGACCAGAAACTCGTAGTTTTCGCATTTTATGGCCGTTTTCATTAAATAGTGCCAAGTTTTTTGGGTTTCTAGGGCAATTTCCATGGCCCATAAGACCCAATACATGTTTGAGAGCGAGGACCAAAAACCCGTAGGTTTCGCATTTTATGGCCATTTTCATGAGCTGTTGCCCACATTTTTGGGGTTCCATGGCGATTTGTATGGATCGTAAGACTCGATACATGGATCAGAGTTAAGAACAAAAAATCATTGTTTTCGCGTTTTACGAACTTTTTTGTGAGCTATTGCCCACAGTTTGGGTGTTCTAGGGAGATTTAGAACGATTGTAAGACCCGATACATGTTTGAGAGTTATGACCGAAAACTCATCGTTTTCGTGTTTTATGGGTATTTTCATGGGCTATTACCCACAGTTTTGGGGTTTCACTATGATTTACAACGACCTAACGAATCGATACATGTTTGAGAGTTAGGACCAAAAACTCGTAGTTCAGTCGTTTTATGGCCGTTTTCGTGAACTATTGCCCATAGTTTTCGCATTCCAGGGATATTTAGAACGAACATAAGACTTGATACGTGTTTGAGAGTTGTGACAAAAAACTCATCGTTCTCGCGTTTTTTGGCCATTTTCGTGAGCTATTGCCCACAATTTTTGGGTTCCAGGGAGATTTATCATGATAGTAAGACCCGATACATGTTTGAGAGTGACGACCAAAAACTCACGGTTATCGCGTTTTACGACTGTTTTCATGAGCTATTGCCCACAGTTTTGGGGTACAAGGGAGATTTACAACGGCCGTAAGACCCAATACATGTTTGAGAGTTAGGACCAAAAACTCGAAGTTTCGCATTTTATGGCCGTTTTCATGAGCTATTGCCCACAATTTTTGGGTTCCAGGGAGATTTATAACGATAGTAAGACCTGATACATGTTTGAGAGTTATGACCAAAAACTCATCGTTTTCGCGTTTTATGGCTATTTTCATGAGCTATTGCACACAGTTTTGGGATATCAGGGCAATGTACAACGATCGTAAGTCCCGATACATGTTTGAGAGTTACGATCAAAAACTCACGGTTATCACGTTTTACGATCGTTTTCATGAGTTATTGCCCACAGTTTTGGGATTCAGGGGCTATTTGCAACGTCCATAAGACCCGTTGTATGTTTGAGAGTTAGGACCAGAACCTCGTAGTTTTCTCGTTTTATGGCCGTTTTCATGAGCTAGTGCCTAGTTTTTTGGGTTTCTAGGGCAATTTGCATGGCCCATAAGACCCGATACATGTTTGAGAGCGAGGACCAAAAACTTGTAGGTTTCGCGTTTTATGGCCATTTTCATGAGCTGTTGCCCACATTTTTGGGGTTCCATGGCGATTTGTATGGCTCGTAAGACTCGATACATGATTAAGAGTTGTGAACAAAAACTCGTTGTTTTCATGTTTTACGAACATTTTTGTGAGCTATTGCCCACAGTTTGGGTGTTCTAGGGAGATTTAGAACGATTGTAAGACCCGATACATCTTTGAGAGTTATGACCGAAAACTCATCGTTTTCGTGTTTTATGGGTATTTTCATGGGCTATTACCCACAGTTTTGGGGTTTCACTACGATTTACAACGACCTAACGAATCGATACATGTTTGAGAGTTAGGACCAAAAACTCGTAGTTCAGTCGTTTTATGGCCGTTTTCGTGAACTACTGCCCATAGTTTTCGCATTCCAGGGATATTTACAACGAACATAAGACTTGATACGTGTTTGAGAGTTGTGACAAAAAACTCATCGTTCTCGCGTTTTATGGCCATTTTCGTGAGCTATTGCCCACAATTTTTGGGTTCCAGGGAGATTTATCATGACAGTAAGACCCGATACATGTTTGAGAGTGACGACCAAAAACTAACGGTTATCGCGTTTTACGACTGTTTTCATGAGCTATTGCCCACAGTTTTGGGGTACAAGGGAGATTTACAACGGCCGTAAGACCCAATACATGTTTGAGAGTTAGGACCAAAAACTCGCAGTTTTGCGTTTTATGGCCGTTTTCATTAGCTATTGCCCATTGTTTTGGAGTTCCAATGCAATTTCATAGTTTGTAAGACCCGATACAAGTTTAAGAGTTAGGACCATAAACTTACCGTTTTCGCGTTTTATGTTCGTTTTCATGACATATTGCCCATTGTTTTGGGTTTCTAGGGAGATTTGCATGGCCCGTAAAACCCTGTACATGTTTGAGAGTTAGGACCAAAAACTCGAAGTTTAACATTTTATGGCCGTTTTCATGAGATATTCCGCACAATTTTTGGGTTCCAGGGAGATTTATAACGAAAGTTAGACCTGATACATGTTTGAGAGTTATGACCAAAAACTCATCGTTTTCGCGTTTTATGGCTATTTTCATGAGCTATTGCACATAGTTTTGGGATTTCAGGGCAATTTACAACGATCGTAAGTCCCGATACATGTTTGAGAGTTATGACCAAAAACTCACGGTTATCACGTTTTACGACCGTTTTCATGAGTTATTGCCCACAGTTTTAGGGTTCAGGGGCTATTTGCAACGGCCATAAGACCTGATATATGTTTGAGAGTTAGGACCAGAAACTCGTAGTTTTCGCATTTTATGGCCGTTTTCATTAAATAGTGCCAAGTTTTTTGGGTTTCTAGGGCAATTTCCATGGCCCATAAGACCCAATACATGTTTGAGAGCGAGGACCAAAAACCCGTAGGTTTCGCATTTTATGGCCATTTTCATGAGCTGTTGCCCACATTTTTGGGGTTCCATGGCGATTTGTATGGATCGTAAGACTCGATACATGGATCAGAGTTAAGAACAAAAAATCATTGTTTTCGCGTTTTACGAACGTTTTTGTGAGCTATTGCCCACAGTTTGGGTGTTCTAGGGAGATTTAGAACGATTGTAAGACCCGATACATGTTTGAGAGTTATGACCGAAAACTCATCGTTTTCGTGTTTTATGGGTATTTTCATGGGCTATTACCCACAGTTTTGGGGTTTCACTACGATTTACAACGACCTAACGAATCGATACATGTTTGAGAGTTAGGACCAAAAACTCGTAGTTCAGTCGTTTTATGGCCGTTTTCGTGAACTATTGCCCATAGTTTTCGCATTCCAGGGATATTTACAACGAACATAAGACTTGATACGTGTTTGAGAGTTGTGACAAAAAACTCATCGTTCTCGCGTTTTTTGGCCATTTTCGTGAGCTATTGCCCACAATTTTTGGGTTCCAGGGAGATTTATCATGATAGTAAGACCCGATACATGTTTGAGAGTGACGACCAAAAACTCACGGTTATCGCGTTTTACGACTGTTTTCATGAGCTATTGCCCACAGTTTTGGGGTACAAGGGAGATTTACAACGGCCGTAAGACCCAATACATGTTTGAGAGTTAGGACCAAAAACTCGAAGTTTCGCATTTTATGGCCGTTTTCATGAGCTATTGCCCACAATTTTTGGGTTCCAGGGAGATTTATAACGATAGTAAGACCTGATACATGTTTGAGAGTTATGACCAAAAACTCATCGTTTTCGCGTTTTATGGCTATTTTCATGAGCTATTGCACACAGTTTTGGGATATCAGGGCAATGTACAACGATCGTAAGTCCCGATACATGTTTGAGAGTTACGATCAAAAACTCACGGTTATCACGTTTTACGATCGTTTTCATGAGTTATTGCCCACAGTTTTGGGATTCAGGGGCTATTTGCAACGTCCATAAGACCCGTTGTATGTTTGAGAGTTAGGACCAGAACCTCGTAGTTTTCTCGTTTTATGGCCGTTTTCATGAGCTAGTGCCTAGTTTTTTGGGTTTCTAGGGCAATTTGCATGGCCCATAAGACCCGATACATGTTTGAGAGCGAGGACCAAAAACTTGTAGGTTTCGCGTTTTATGGCCATTTTCATGAGCTGTTGCCCACATTTTTGGGGTTCCATGGCGATTTGTATGGCTCGTAAGACTCGATACATGATTAAGAGTTGTGAACAAAAACTCGTTGTTTTCATGTTTTACGAACATTTTTGTGAGCTATTGCCCACAGTTTGGGTGTTCTAGGGAGATTTAGAACGATTGTAAGACCCGATACATCTTTGAGAGTTATGACCGAAAACTCATCGTTTTCGTGTTTTATGGGTATTTTCATGGGCTATTACCCACAGTTTTGGGGTTTCACTACGATTTACAACGACCTAACGAATCGATACATGTTTGAGAGTTAGGACCAAAAACTCGTAGTTCAGTCGTTTTATGGCCGTTTTCGTGAACTACTGCCCATAGTTTTCGCATTCCAGGGATATTTACAACGAACATAAGACTTGATACGTGTTTGAGAGTTGTGACAAAAAACTCATCGTTCTCGCGTTTTATGGCCATTTTCGTGAGCTATTGCCCACAATTTTTGGGTTCCAGGGAGATTTATCATGACAGTAAGACCCGATACATGTTTGAGAGTGACGACCAAAAACTAACGGTTATCGCGTTTTACGACTGTTTTCATGAGCTATTGCCCACAGTTTTGGGGTACAAGGGAGATTTACAACGGCCGTAAGACCCAATACATGTTTGAGAGTTAGGACCAAAAACTCGCAGTTTTGCGTTTTATGGCCGTTTTCATTAGCTATTGCCCATTGTTTTGGAGTTCCAATGCAATTTCATAGTTTGTAAGACCCGATACAAGTTTAAGAGTTAGGACCATAAACTTACCGTTTTCGCGTTTTATGTTCGTTTTCATGACATATTGCCCATTGTTTTGGGTTTCTAGGGAGATTTGCATGGCCCGTAAAACCCTGTACATGTTTGAGAGTTAGGACCAAAAACTCGAAGTTTAACATTTTATGGCCGTTTTCATGAGATATTCCGCACAATTTTTGGGTTCCAGGGAGATTTATAACGAAAGTTAGACCTGATACATGTTTGAGAGTTATGACCAAAAACTCATCGTTTTCGCGTTTTATGGCTATTTTCATGAGCTATTGCACACAGTTTTGGGATTTCAGGGCAATTTACAACGATCGTAAGTCCCGATACATGTTTGAGAGTTATGACCAAAAACTCACGGTTATCACGTTTTACGACTGTTTTCATGAGTTATTGCCCACAGTTTTAGGGTTCAGGGGCTATTTGCAACGGCCATAAGACCTGATATATGTTTGAGAGTTAGGACCAGAAACTCGTAGTTTTCGCATTTTATGGCCGTTTTCATTAAATAGTGCCAAGTTTTTTGGGTTTCTAGGGCAATTTCCATGGCCCATAAGACCCAATACATGTTTGAGAGCGAGGACCAAAAACCCGTAGGTTTCGCATTTTATGGCCATTTTCATGAGCTGTTGCCCACATTTTTGGGGTTCCATGGCGATTTGTATGGATCGTAAGACTCGATACATGGATCAGAGTTAAGAACAAAAAATCATTGTTTTCGCGTTTTACGAACGTTTTTGTGAGCTATTGCCCACAGTTTGGGTGTTCTAGGGAGATTTAGAACGATTGTAAGACCCGATACATGTTTGAGAGTTATGACCGAAAACTCATCGTTTTCGTGTTTTATGGGTATTTTCATGGGCTATTACCCACAGTTTTGGGGTTTCACTACGATTTACAACGACCTAACGAATCGATACATGTTTGAGAGTTAGGACCAAAAACTCGTAGTTCAGTCGTTTTATGGCCGTTTTCGTGAACTATTGCCCATAGTTTTCGCATTCCAGGGATATTTACAACGAACATAAGACTTGATACGTGTTTGAGAGTTGTGACAAAAAACTCATCGTTCTCGCGTTTTTTGGCCATTTTCGTGAGCTATTGCCCACAATTTTTGGGTTCCAGGGAGATTTATCATGATAGTAAGACCCGATACATGTTTGAGAGTGACGACCAAAAACTCACGGTTATCGCGTTTTACGACTGTTTTCATGAGCTATTGCCCACAGTTTTGGGGTACAAGGGAGATTTACAACGGCCGTAAGACCCAATACATGTTTGAGAGTTAGGACCAAAAACTCGAAGTTTCGCATTTTATGGCCGTTTTCATGAGCTATTGCCCACAATTTTTGGGTTCCAGGGAGATTTATAACGATAGTAAGACCTGATACATGTTTGAGAGTTATGACCAAAAACTCATCGTTTTCGCGTTTTATGGCTATTTTCATGAGCTATTGCACACAGTTTTGGGATATCAGGGCAATGTACAACGATCGTAAGTCCCGATACATGTTTGAGAGTTACGATCAAAAACTCACGGTTATCACGTTTTACGATCGTTTTCATGAGTTATTGCCCACAGTTTTGGGATTCAGGGGCTATTTGCAACGTCCATAAGACCCGTTGTATGTTTGAGAGTTAGGACCAGAACCTCGTAGTTTTCTCGTTTTATGGCCGTTTTCATGAGCTAGTGCCTAGTTTTTTGGGTTTCTAGGGCAATTTGCATGGCCCATAAGACCCGATACATGTTTGAGAGCGAGGACCAAAAACTTGTAGGTTTCGCGTTTTATGGCCATTTTCATGAGCTGTTGCCCACATTTTTGGGGTTCCATGGCGATTTGTATGGCTCGTAAGACTCGATACATGATTAAGAGTTGTGAACAAAAACTCGTTGTTTTCATGTTTTACGAACATTTTTGTGAGCTATTGCCCACAGTTTGGGTGTTCTAGGGAGATTTAGAACGATTGTAAGACCCGATACATCTTTGAGAGTTATGACCGAAAACTCATCGTTTTCGTGTTTTATGGGTATTTTCATGGGCTATTACCCACAGTTTTGGGGTTTCACTACGATTTACAACGACCTAACGAATCGATACATGTTTGAGAGTTAGGACCAAAAACTCGTAGTTCAGTCGTTTTATGGCCGTTTTCGTGAACTACTGCCCATAGTTTTCGCATTCCAGGGATATTTACAACGAACATAAGACTTGATACGTGTTTGAGAGTTGTGACAAAAAACTCATCGTTCTCGCGTTTTATGGCCATTTTCGTGAGCTATTGCCCACAATTTTTGGGTTCCAGGGAGATTTATCATGACAGTAAGACCCGATACATGTTTGAGAGTGACGACCAAAAACTCACGGTTATCGCGTTTTACGACTGTTTTCATGAGCTATTGCCCACAGTTTTGGGGTACAAGGGAGATTTACAACGGCCGTAAGACCCAATACATGTTTGAGAGTTAGGACCAAAAACTCGCAGTTTTGCGTTTTATGGCCGTTTTCATTAGCTATTGCCCATTGTTTTGGAGTTCCAATGCAATTTCATAGTTTGTAAGACCCGATACAAGTTTAAGAGTTAGGACCATAAACTTACCGTTTTCGCGTTTTATGTTCGTTTTCATGACCTATTGCCCATTGTTTTGGGTTTCTAGGGAGATTTGCATGGCCCGTAAAACCCTGTACATGTTTGAGAGTTAGGACCAAAAACTCGAAGTTTAACATTTTATGGCCGTTTTCATGAGATATTCCGCACAATTTTTGGGTTCCAGGGAGATTTATAACGACAGTTAGACCTGATACATGTTTGAGAGTTATGACCAAAAACTCATCGTTTTCGCGTTTTATGGCTATTTTCATGAGCTATTGCACACAGTTTTGGGATTTCAGGGCAATTTACAACGATCGTAAGTCCCGATACATGTTTGAGAGTTATGACCAAAAACTCACGGTTATCACGTTTTACGACTGTTTTCATGAGTTATTGCCCACAGTTTTAGGGTTCAGGGGCTATTTGCAACGGCCATAAGACCTGATATATGTTTGAGAGTTAGGACCAGAAACTCGTAGTTTTCGCATTTTATGGCCGTTTTCATTAAATAGTGCCAAGTTTTTTGGGTTTCTAGGGCAATTTCCATGGCCCATAAGACCCAATACATGTTTGAGAGCGAGGACCAAAAACCCGTAGGTTTCGCATTTTATGGCCATTTTCATGAGCTGTTGCCCACATTTTTGGGGTTCCATGGCGATTTGTATGGATCGTAAGACTCGATACATGGATCAGAGTTAAGAACAAAAAATCATTGTTTTCGCGTTTTACGAACGTTTTTGTGAGCTATTGCCCACAGTTTGGGTGTTCTAGGGAGATTTAGAACGATTGTAAGACCCGATACATGTTTGAGAGTTATGACCGAAAACTCATCGTTTTCGTGTTTTATGGGTATTTTCATGGGCTATTACCCACAGTTTTGGGGTTTCACTACGATTTACAACGACCTAACGAATCGATACATGTTTGAGAGTTAGGACCAAAAACTCGTAGTTCAGTCGTTTTATGGCCGTTTTCGTGAACTATTGCCCATAGTTTTCGCATTCCAGGGATATTTACAACGAACATAAGACTTGATACGTGTTTGAGAGTTGTGACAAAAAACTCATCGTTCTCGCGTTTTTTGGCCATTTTCGTGAGCTATTGCCCACAATTTTTGGGTTCCAGGGAGATTTATCATGATAGTAAGACCCGATACATGTTTGAGAGTGACGACCAAAAACTCACGGTTATCGCGTTTTACGACTGTTTTCATGAGCTATTGCCCACAGTTTTGGGGTACAAGGGAGATTTACAACGGCCGTAAGACCCAATACATGTTTGAGAGTTAGGACCAAAAACTCGAAGTTTCGCATTTTATGGCCGTTTTCATGAGCTATTGCCCACAATTTTTGGGTTCCAGGGAGATTTATAACGATAGTAAGACCTGATACATGTTTGAGAGTTATGACCAAAAACTCATCGTTTTCGCGTTTTATGGCTATTTTCATGAGCTATTGCACACAGTTTTGGGATATCAGGGCAATGTACAACGATCGTAAGTCCCGATACATGTTTGAGAGTTACGATCAAAAACTCACGGTTATCACGTTTTACGATCGTTTTCATGAGTTATTGCCCACAGTTTTGGGATTCAGGGGCTATTTGCAACGTCCATAAGACCCGTTGTATGTTTGAGAGTTAGGACCAGAACCTCGTAGTTTTCTCGTTTTATGGCCGTTTTCATGAGCTAGTGCCTAGTTTTTTGGGTTTCTAGGGCAATTTGCATGGCCCATAAGACCCGATACATGTTTGAGAGCGAGGACCAAAAACTTGTAGGTTTCGCGTTTTATGGCCATTTTCATGAGCTGTTGCCCACATTTTTGGGGTTCCATGGCGATTTGTATGGCTCGTAAGACTCGATACATGATTAAGAGTTGTGAACAAAAACTCGTTGTTTTCATGTTTTACGAACATTTTTGTGAGCTATTGCCCACAGTTTGGGTGTTCTAGGGAGATTTAGAACGATTGTAAGACCCGATACATCTTTGAGAGTTATGACCGAAAACTCATCGTTTTCGTGTTTTATGGGTATTTTCATGGGCTATTACCCACAGTTTTGGGGTTTCACTACGATTTACAACGACCTAACGAATCGATACATGTTTGAGAGTTAGGACCAAAAACTCGTAGTTCAGTCGTTTTATGGCCGTTTTCGTGAACTACTGCCCATAGTTTTCGCATTCCAGGGATATTTACAACGAACATAAGACTTGATACGTGTTTGAGAGTTGTGACAAAAAACTCATCGTTCTCGCGTTTTATGGCCATTTTCGTGAGCTATTGCCCACAATTTTTGGGTTCCAGGGAGATTTATCATGACAGTAAGACCCGATACATGTTTGAGAGTGACGACCAAAAACTCACGGTTATCGCGTTTTACGACTGTTTTCATGAGCTATTGCCCACAGTTTTGGGGTACAAGGGAGATTTACAACGGCCGTAAGACCCAATACATGTTTGAGAGTTAGGACCAAAAACTCGCAGTTTTGCGTTTTATGGCCGTTTTCATGAGCTATTGCCCATTGTTTTGGAGTTCCAATGCAATTTCATAGTTTGTAAGACCCGATACAAGTTTAAGAGTTAGGACCATAAACTTACCGTTTTCGCGTTTTATGTTCGTTTTCATGACCTATTGCCCATTGTTTTGGGTTTCTAGGGAGATTTGCATGGCCCGTAAAACCCTGTACATGTTTGAGAGTTAGGACCAAAAACTCGAAGTTTAACATTTTATGGCCGTTTTCATGAGATATTCCGCACAATTTTTGGGTTCCAGGGAGATTTATAACGAAAGTTAGACCTGATACATGTTTGAGAGTTATGACCAAAAACTCATCGTTTTCGCGTTTTATGGCTATTTTCATGAGCTATTGCACACAGTTTTGGGATTTCAGGGCAATTTACAACGATCGTAAGTCCCGATACATGTTTGAGAGTTATGACCAAAAACTCACGGTTATCACGTTTTACGACTGTTTTCATGAGTTATTGCCCACAGTTTTAGGGTTCAGGGGCTATTTGCAACGGCCATAAGACCTGATATATGTTTGAGAGTTAGGACCAGAAACTCGTAGTTTTCGCATTTTATGGCCGTTTTCATTAAATAGTGCCAAGTTTTTTGGGTTTCTAGGGCAATTTCCATGGCCCATAAGACCCAATACATGTTTGAGAGCGAGGACCAAAAACCCGTAGGTTTCGCATTTTATGGCCATTTTCATGAGCTGTTGCCCACATTTTTGGGGTTCCATGGCGATTTGTATGGATCGTAAGACTCGATACATGGATCAGAGTTAAGAACAAAAAATCATTGTTTTCGCGTTTTACGAACGTTTTTGTGAGCTATTGCCCACAGTTTGGGTGTTCTAGGGAGATTTAGAACGATTGTAAGACCCGATACATGTTTGAGAGTTATGACCGAAAACTCATCGTTTTCGTGTTTTATGGGTATTTTCATGGGCTATTACCCACAGTTTTGGGGTTTCACTACGATTTACAACGACCTAACGAATCGATACATGTTTGAGAGTTAGGACCAAAAACTCGTAGTTCAGTCGTTTTATGGCCGTTTTCGTGAACTATTGCCCATAGTTTTCGCATTCCAGGGATATTTACAACGAACATAAGACTTGATACGTGTTTGAGAGTTGTGACAAAAAACTCATCGTTCTCGCGTTTTTTGGCCATTTTCGTGAGCTATTGCCCACAATTTTTGGGTTCCAGGGAGATTTATCATGATAGTAAGACCCGATACATGTTTGAGAGTGACGACCAAAAACTCACGGTTATCGCGTTTTACGACTGTTTTCATGAGCTATTGCCCACAGTTTTGGGGTACAAGGGAGATTTACAACGGCCGTAAGACCCAATACATGTTTGAGAGTTAGGACCAAAAACTCGAAGTTTCGCATTTTATGGCCGTTTTCATGAGCTATTGCCCACAATTTTTGGGTTCCAGGGAGATTTATAACGATAGTAAGACCTGATACATGTTTGAGAGTTATGACCAAAAACTCATCGTTTTCGCGTTTTATGGCTATTTTCATGAGCTATTGCACACAGTTTTGGGATATCAGGGCAATGTACAACGATCGTAAGTCCCGATACATGTTTGAGAGTTACGATAAAAAACTCACGGTTATCACGTTTTACGATCGTTTTCATGAGTTATTGCCCACAGTTTTGGGATTCAGGGGCTATTTGCAACGTCCATAAGACCCGTTGTATGTTTGAGAGTTAGGACCAGAACCTCGTAGTTTTCTCGTTTTATGGCCGTTTTCATGAGCTAGTGCCTAGTTTTTTGGGTTTCTAGGGCAATTTGCATGGCCCATAAGACCCGATACATGTTTGAGAGCGAGGACCAAAAACTTGTAGGTTTCGCGTTTTATGGCCATTTTCATGAGCTGTTGCCCACATTTTTGGGGTTCCATGGCGATTTGTATGGCTCGTAAGACTCGATACATGATTAAGAGTTGTGAACAAAAACTCGTTGTTTTCATGTTTTACGAACATTTTTGTGAGCTATTGCCCACAGTTTGGGTGTTCTAGGGAGATTTAGAACGATTGTAAGACCCGATACATCTTTGAGAGTTATGACCGAAAACTCATCGTTTTCGTGTTTTATGGGTATTTTCATGGGCTATTACCCACAGTTTTGGGGTTTCACTACGATTTACAACGACCTAACGAATCGATACATGTTTGAGAGTTAGGACCAAAAACTCGTAGTTCAGTCGTTTTATGGCCGTTTTCGTGAACTACTGCCCATAGTTTTCGCATTCCAGGGATATTTACAACGAACATAAGACTTGATACGTGTTTGAGAGTTGTGACAAAAAACTCATCGTTCTCGCGTTTTATGGCCATTTTCGTGAGCTATTGCCCACAATTTTTGGGTTCCAGGGAGATTTATCATGACAGTAAGACCCGATACATGTTTGAGAGTGACGACCAAAAACTCACGGTTATCGCGTTTTACGACTGTTTTCATGAGCTATTGCCCACAGTTTTGGGGTACAAGGGAGATTTACAACGGCCGTAAGACCCAATACATGTTTGAGAGTTAGGACCAAAAACTCGCAGTTTTGCGTTTTATGGCCGTTTTCATGAGCTATTGCCCATTGTTTTGGAGTTCCAATGCAATTTCATAGTTTGTAAGACCCGATACAAGTTTAAGAGTTAGGACCATAAACTTACCGTTTTCGCGTTTTATGTTCGTTTTCATGACCTATTGCCCATTGTTTTGGGTTTCTAGGGAGATTTGCATGGCCCGTAAAACCCTGTACATGTTTGAGAGTTAGGACCAAAAACTCGAAGTTTAACATTTTATGGCCGTTTTCATGAGATATTCCGCACAATTTTTGGGTTCCAGGGAGATTTATAACGACAGTTAGACCTGATACATGTTTGAGAGTTATGACCAAAAACTCATCGTTTTCGCGTTTTATGGCTATTTTCATGAGCTATTGCACACAGTTTTGGGATTTCAGGGCAATTTACAACGATCGTAAGTCCCGATACATGTTTGAGAGTTATGACCAAAAACTCACGGTTATCACGTTTTACGACTGTTTTCATGAGTTATTGCCCACAGTTTTAGGGTTCAGGGGCTATTTGCAACGGCCATAAGACCTGATATATGTTTGAGAGTTAGGACCAGAAACTCGTAGTTTTCGCATTTTATGGCCGTTTTCATTAAATAGTGCCAAGTTTTTTGGGTTTCTAGGGCAATTTCCATGGCCCATAAGACCCAATACATGTTTGAGAGCGAGGACCAAAAACCCGTAGGTTTCGCATTTTATGGCCATTTTCATGAGCTGTTGCCCACATTTTTGGGGTTCCATGGCGATTTGTATGGCTCGTAAGACTCGATACATGGATCAGAGTTAAGAACAAAAAATCATTGTTTTCGCGTTTTACGAACGTTTTTGTGAGCTATGGCCCACAGTTTGGGTGTTCTAGGGAGATTTAGAACGATTGTAAGACCCGATACATGTTTGAGAGTTATGACCGAAAAATCATCGTTTTCGTGTTTTATGGGTATTTTCATGGGCTATTACCCACAGTTTTGGGGTTTCACTACGATTTACAACGACCTAACGAATCGATACATGTTTGAGAGTTAGGACCAAAAACTCGTAGTTCAGTCGTTTTATGGCCGTTTTCGTGAACTATTGCCCATAGTTTTCGCATTCCAGGGATATTTACAACGAACATAAGACTTGATACGTGTTTGAGAGTTGTGACAAAAAACTCATCGTTCTCGCGTTTTTTGGCCATTTTCGTGAGCTATTGCCCACAATTTTTGGGTTCCAGGGAGATTTATCATGATAGTAAGACCCGATACATGTTTGAGAGTGACGACCAAAAACTCACGGTTATCGCGTTTTACGATTGTTTTCATGAGCTATTGCCCACAGTTTTGGGGTACAAGGGAGATTTACAACGGCCGTAAGACCCAATACATGTTTGAGAGTTAGGACCAAAAACTCGAAGTTTCGCATTTTATGGCCGTTTTCATGAGCTATTGCCCACAATTTTTGGGTTCCAGGGAGATTTATAACGATAGTAAGACCTGATACATGTTTGAGAGTTATGACCAAAAACTCATCGTTTTCGCGTTTTATGGCTATTTTCATGAGCTATTGCACACAGTTTTGGGATATCAGGGCAATGTACAACGATCGTAAGTCCCGATACATGTTTGAGAGTTACGATCAAAAACTCACGGTTATCACGTTTTACGATCGTTTTCATGAGTTATTGCCCACAGTTTTGGGATTCAGGGGCTATTTGCAACGTCCATAAGACCCGTTGTATGTTTGAGAGTTAGGACCAGAACCTCGTAGTTTTCTCGTTTTATGGCCGTTTTCATGAGCTAGTGCCTAGTTTTTTGGGTTTCTAGGGCAATTTGCCTGGCCCATAAGACCCGATACATGTTTGAGAGCGAGGACCAAAAACTTGTAGGTTTCGCGTTTTATGGCCATTTTCATGAGCTGTTGCCCACATTTTTGGGGTTCCATGGCGATTTGTATGGCTCGTAAGACTCGATACATGATTAAGATTTGTGAACAAAAACTCGTTGTTTTCATGTTTTACGAACATTTTTGTGAGCTATTGCCCACAGTTTGGGTGTTCTAGGGAGATTTAGAACGATTGTAAGACCCGATACATCTTTGAGAGTTATGACCGAAAACTCATCGTTTTCGTGTTTTATGGGTATTTTCATGAGCTATTGCACACAGTTTTGGGATTTCAGGGCAATTTACAACGATCGTAAGTCCTGATACATGTATGAGAGTTACGACCAAAATCTCACGGTTATCACGTTTTACGACCGTTTTCATGAGTTATTGCCCACAGTTTTGGGGTTCAGGGGCTATTTGCAACGGCCATAAGACCCGATATATGTTTGAGAGTTAGGACCAGAAACTCGTAGTTTTCGCGTTTTATGGCCGTTTTCATGAGCTAGTGCCTATTATTTTGTGTTTCTAGGGCAATTTGCATGGCCCATAAGTCCCGATACATGTTTGAGAGCGAGGACCAAAAACCCATAGGTTTCGCGTTTTATGGCCATTTTCATGAGCTGTTGCCCACATTTTTGGGGTTCCATGGCGATTTGTATGGCTCGTAAGACTCGATACATGGATGAGAGTTATGAACAAAAACTTGTTGTTTTCGCGTTTTACGAACGTTTTTGTGAGCTATTTCCCACAGTTTTGGTGTTCTAGGGTGATTTATAATGATTGTAAGACCCGATACATGTTTGAGAGTTATGACCGAAAACTCATCGTTTTCGTGTTTTATGGGTATTTTCATGGACTATTACCCACAGTTTTGGGGTTTCACTACGATTTTCAACGACCTAACGAATCGATACATGTTTGAGAGTTAGGACCAAAAACTCGTAGTTCAGTCGTTTTATTGCTGTTTTCGTGAACTATTTCCCATAGTTTTCGCATTCCAGGGATATTTACAATGAACATAAGACTTGATACGTGTTTGAGAGTTGTGACAAAAAACTCATCGTTCTCGCGTTTTATGGCCATTTTCGTGAGCTATTGCCCACAATTTTTGGGTTCCAGGGAGATTTACAACGGCCGTAAGACCCAATACATGTTTGAGAGTTAGGACCAAAAACTCACAGTTTTGCGTTTTATGGCCGTTTTCATGAGCTATTGCCCATTGTTTTGGAGTTCCAATGCAATTTCATAGTTTGTAAGACCCGATACAAGTTTAAGAGTTAGGACCATAAACTTACCGTTTTCGCGTTATATGTTCGTTTTCATGACCTATTGCCCATTGTTTTGTGTTTCTAGGGAGATTTGCATGGCCCGTAAAACCCTGTACATGTTTGAGAGTTAGGACCAAAAACTCGAAGTTTAACATTTTATGGCCGTTTTCATGAGATATTCCGCACAATTTTTGGGTTCCAGGGAGATTTATAACGACAGTTAGACCTGATACATGTTTGAGAGTTATGACCAAAAACTCATCGTTTTCGCGTTTTATGGCTATTTTCATGAGCTATTGCACACAGTTTTGGGATTTCAGGGCAATTTACAACGATCATAAGTCCCGATACATATTTGAGAGTTATGACCAAAAACTCACGGTTATCATGTTTTACGACTGTTTTCATGAGTTATTGCCCACAGTTTTAGGGTTCAGGGGCTATTTGCAACGGCCATAAGACCTGATATATGTTTGAGAGTTAGGACCAGAAACTCGTAGTTTTCGCATTTTATGGCCGTTTTCATTAAATAGTGCCAAGTTTTTTGGGTTTCTAGGGCAATTTCCATGGCCCATAAGACCCAATACATGTTTGAGAGCGAGGACCAAAAACCCGTAGGTTTCGCATTTTATGGCCATTTTCATGAGCTGTTGCCCACATTTTTGGGGTTCCATGGCGATTTGTATGGATCGTAAGACTCGATACATGGATCAGAGTTAAGAACAAAAAATCATTGTTTTCGCGTTTTACGAACGTTTTTGTGAGCTATTGCCCACAGTTTGGGTGTTCTAGGGAGATTTAGAACGATTGTAAGACCCGATACATGTTTGAGAGTTATGACCGAAAACTCATCGTTTTCGTGTTTTATGGGTATTTTCATGGGCTATTACCCACAGTTTTGGGGTTTCACTACGATTTACAACGACCTAACGAATCGATACATGTTTGAGAGTTAGGACCAAAAACTCGTAGTTCAGTCGTTTTATGGCCGTTTTCGTGAACTATTGCCCATAGTTTTCGCATTCCAGGGATATTTACAACGAACATAAGACTTGATACGTGTTTGAGAGTTGTGACAAAAAACTCATCGTTCTCGCGTTTTTTGGCCATTTTCGTGAGCTATTGCCCACAATTTTTGGGTTCCAGGGAGATTTATCATGATAGTAAGACCCGATACATGTTTGAGAGTGACGACCAAAAACTCACGGTTATCGCGTTTTACGACTGTTTTCATGAGCTATTGCCCACAGTTTTGGGGTACAAGGGAGATTTACAACGGCCGTAAGACCCAATACATGTTTGAGAGTTAGGACCAAAAACTCGAAGTTTCGCATTTTATGGCCGTTTTCATGAGCTATTGCCCACAATTTTTGGGTTCCAGGGAGATTTATAACGATAGTAAGACCTGATACATGTTTGAGAGTTATGACCAAAAACTCATCGTTTTCGCGTTTTATGGCTATTTTCATGAGCTATTGCACACAGTTTTGGGATATCAGGGCAATGTACAACGATCGTAAGTCCCGATACATGTTTGAGAGTTACGATCAAAAACTCACGGTTATCACGTTTTACGATCGTTTTCATGAGTTATTGCCCACAGTTTTGGGATTCAGGGGCTATTTGCAACGTCCATAAGACCCGTTGTATGTTTGAGAGTTAGGACCAGAACCTCGTAGTTTTCTCGTTTTATGGCCGTTTTCATGAGCTAGTGCCTAGTTTTTTGGGTTTCTAGGGCAATTTGCATGGCCCATAAGACCCGATACATGTTTGAGAGCGAGGACCAAAAACTTGTAGGTTTCGCGTTTTATGGCCATTTTCATGAGCTGTTGCCCACATTTTTGGGGTTCCATGGCGATTTGTATGGCTCGTAAGACTCGATACATGATTAAGAGTTGTGAACAAAAACTCGTTGTTTTCATGTTTTACGAACATTTTTGTGAGCTATTTCCCACAGTTTGGGTGTTCTAGGGAGATTTAGAACGATTGTAAGACCCGATACATCTTTGAGAGTTATGACCGAAAACTCATCGTTTTCGTGTTTTATGGGTATTTTCATGGGCTATTACCCACAGTTTTGGGGTTTCACTACGATTTACAACGACCTAACGAATCGATACATGTTTGAGAGTTAGGACCAAAAACTCGTAGTTCAGTCGTTTTATGGCCGTTTTCGTGAACTACTGCCCATAGTTTTCGCATTCCAGGGATATTTACAACAAACATAAGACTTGATACGTGTTTGAGAGTTGTGACAAAAAACTCATCGTTCTCGCGTTTTATGGCCATTTTCGTGAGCTATTGCCCACAATTTTTGGGTTCCAGGGAGATTTATCATGACAGTAAGACCCGATACATGTTTGAGAGTGACAACAAAAAACTCACGGTTATCGCGTTTTACGACTGTTTTCATGAGCTATTGCCCACAGTTTTGGGGTACAAGGGAGATTTACAACGGCCGTAAGACCCAATACATGTTTGAGAGTTAGGACCAAAAACTCGCAGTTTTGCGTTTTATGGCCGTTTTCATGAGCTATTGCCCATTGTTTTGGAGTTCCAATGCAATTTCATAGTTTGTAAGACCCGATACAAGTTTAAGAGTTAGGACCATAAACTTACCGTTTTCGCGTTTTATGTTCGTTTTCATGACCTATTGCCCATTGTTTTGGGTTTCTAGGGAGATTTGCATGGCCCGTAAAACCCTGTACATGTTTGAGAGTTAGGACCAAAAACTCGAAGTTTAACATTTTATGGCCGTTTTCATGAGATATTCCGCACAATTTTTGGGTTCCAGGGAGATTTATAACGACAGTTAGACCTGATACATGTTTGAGAGTTATGACCAAAAACTCATCGTTTTCGCGTTTTATGGCTATTTTCATGAGCTATTGCACACAGTTTTGGGATTTCAGGGCAATTTACAACGATCGTAAGTCCCGATACATGTTTGAGAGTTATGACCAAAAACTCACGGTTATCACGTTTTACGACTGTTTTCATGAGTTATTGCCCACAGTTTTAGGGTTCAGGGGCTATTTGCAACGGCCATAAGACCTGATATATGTTTGAGAGTTAGGACCAGAAACTCGTAGTTTTCGCATTTTATGGCCGTTTTCATTAAATAGTGCCAAGTTTTTTGGGTTTCTAGGGCAATTTCCATGGCCCATAAGACCCAATACATGTTTGAGAGCGAGGACCAAAAACCCGTAGGTTTCGCATTTTATGGCCATTTTCATGAGCTGTTGCCCACATTTTTGGGGTTCCATGGCGATTTGTATGGATCGTAAGACTCGATACATGGATCAGAGTTAAGAACAAAAAATCATTGTTTTCGCGTTTTACGAACGTTTTTGTGAGCTATTGCCCACAGTTTGGGTGTTCTAGGGAGATTTAGAACGATTGTAAGACCCGATACATGTTTGAGAGTTATGACCGAAAACTCATCGTTTTCGTGTTTTATGGGTATTTTCATGGGCTATTACCCACAGTTTTGGGGTTTCACTACGATTTACAACGACCTAACGAATCGATACATGTTTGAGAGTTAGGACCAAAAACTCGTAGTTCAGTCGTTTTATGGCCGTTTTCGTGAACTATTGCCCATAGTTTTCGCATTCCAGGGATATTTACAACGAACATAAGACTTGATACGTGTTTGAGAGTTGTGACAAAAAACTCATCGTTCTCGCGTTTTTTGGCCATTTTCGTGAGCTATTGCCCACAATTTTTGGGTTCCAGGGAGATTTATCATGATAGTAAGACCCGATACATGTTTGAGAGTGACGACCAAAAACTCACGGTTATCGCGTTTTACGACTGTTTTCATGAGCTATTGCCCACAGTTTTGGGGTACAAGGGAGATTTACAACGGCCGTAAGACCCAATACATGTTTGAGAGTTAGGACCAAAAACTCGAAGTTTCGCATTTTATGGCCGTTTTCATGAGCTATTGCCCACAATTTTTGGGTTCCAGGGAGATTTATAACGATAGTAAGACCTGATACATGTTTGAGAGTTATGACCAAAAACTCATCGTTTTCGCGTTTTATGGCTATTTTCATGAGCTATTGCACACAGTTTTGGGATATCAGGGCAATGTACAACGATCGTAAGTCCCGATACATGTTTGAGAGTTACGATCAAAAACTCACGGTTATCACGTTTTACGATCGTTTTCATGAGTTATTGCCCACAGTTTTGGGATTTAGGGGCTATTTGCAACGTCCATAAGACCCGTTGTATGTTTGAGAGTTAGGACCAGAACCTCGTAGTTTTCTCGTTTTATGGCCGTTTTCATGAGCTAGTGCCTAGTTTTTTGGGTTTCTAGGGCAATTTGCATGGCCCATAAGACCCGATACATGTTTGAGAGCGAGGACCAAAAACTTGTAGGTTTCGCGTTTTATGGCCATTTTCATGAGTTGTTGCCCACATTTTTGGGGTTCCATGGCGATTTGTATGGCTCGTAAGACTCGATACATGATTAAGAGTTGTGAACAAAAACTCGTTGTTTTCATGTTTTACGAACATTTTTGTGAGCTATTGCCCACAGTTTGGGTGTTCTAGGGAGATTTAGAACGATTGTAAGACCCGATACATCTTTGAGAGTTATGACCGAAAACTCATCGTTTTCGTGTTTTATGGGTATTTTCATGGGCTATTACCCACAGTTTTGGGGTTTCACTACGATTTACAACGACCTAACGAATCGATACATGTTTGAGAGTTAGGACCAAAAACTCGTAGTTCAGTCGTTTTATGGCCGTTTTCGTGAACTACTGCCCATAGTTTTCGCATTCCAGGGATATTTACAACGAACATAAGACTTGATACGTGTTTGAGAGTTGTGACAAAAAACTCATCGTTCTCGCGTTTTGTGGCCATTTTCGTGAGCTATTGCCCACAATTTTTGGGTTCCAGGGAGATTTATCGTGATAGTAAGACCCGATACATGTTTGAGAGTGACGACCAAAAACTCACGGTTATCGCGTTTTACGACCGTTTTCATGAGCTATTGCCCACAGTTTTGGGTTAAGGGGAGATTTACAACGGTCGTAAGACCCAATACATGTTTGAGAGTTAGGACCAAAAACTCGCAGTTTTGCGTTTTATGGCCGTTTTCATGAGCTATTGCCCATTGTTTTGGAGTTCCAATGCAATTTCATAGTTTGTAAGACCCGATACAAGTTTAAGAGTTAGGACCATAAACTTACCGTTTTCGCGTTTTATGTTCGTTTTCATGACCTATTGCCCATTGTTTTGGGTTTCTAGGGAGATTTGCATGGCCCGTAAAACCCTGTACATGTTTGAGAGTTAGGACCAAAAACTCGAAGTTTAACATTTTATGGCCGTTTTCATGAGATATTCCGCACAATTTTTGGGTTCCAGGGAGATTTATAACGACAGTTAGACCTGATACATGTTTGAGAGTTATGACCAAAAACTCATCGTTTTCGCGTTTTATGGCTATTTTCATGAGCTATTGCACACAGTTTTGGGATTTCAGGGCAATTTACAACGATCGTAAGTCCCGATACATGTTTGAGTGTTATGACCAAAAACTCACGGTTATCACGTTTTACGACTGTTTTCATGAGTTATTGCCCACAGTTTTAGGGTTCAGGGGCTATTTGCAACGGCCATAAGACCTGATATATGTTTGAGAGTTAGGACCAGAAACTCGTAGTTTTCGCATTTTATGGCCGTTTTCATTAAATAGTGCCAAGTTTTTTGGGTTTCTAGGGCAATTTCCATGGCCCATAAGACCCAATACATGTTTGAGAGCGAGGACCAAAAACCCGTAGGTTTCGCATTTTATGGCCATTTTCATGAGCTGTTGCCCACATTTTTGGGGTTCCATGGCGATTTGTATGGATCGTAAGACTCGATACATGGATCAGAGTTAAGAACAAAAAATCATTGTGTTCGCGTTTTACGAACGTTTTTGTGAGCTATTGCCCACAGTTTGGGTGTTCTAGGGAGATTTAGAACGATTGTAAGACCCGATACATGTTTGAGAGTTATGACCGAAAACTCATCGTTTTCGTGTTTTATGGGTATTTTCATGGGCTATTACCCACAGTTTTGGGGTTTCACTACGATTTACAACGACCTAACGAATCGATACATGTTTGAGAGTTGGGACCAAAAACTCGTAGTTCAGTCGTTTTATGGCCGTTTTCGTGAACTATTGCCCATAGTTTTCGCATTCCAGGGATATTTACAACGAACATAAGACTTGATACGTGTTTGAGAGTTGTGACAAAAAACTCATCGTTCTCGCGTTTTTTGGCCATTTTCGTGAGCTATTGCCCACAATTTTTGGGTTCCAGGGAGATTTATCATGATAGTAAGACCCGATACATGTTTGAGAGTGACGACCAAAAACTCACGGTTATCGCGTTTTACGACTGTTTTCATGAGCTATTGCCCACAGTTTTGGGGTACAAGGGAGATTTACAACGGCCGTAAGACCCAATACATGTTTGAGAGTTAGGACCAAAAACTCGAAGTTTCGCATTTTATGGCCGTTTTCATGAGCTATTGCCCACAATTTTTGGGTTCCAGGGAGATTTATAACGATAGTAAGACCTGATACATGTTTAAGAGTTATGACCAAAAACTCATCGTTTTCGCGTTTTATGGCTATTTTCATGAGCTATTGCACACAGTTTTGGGATATCAGGGCAATGTACAACGATCGTAAGTCCCGATACATGTTTGAGAGTTACGATCAAAAACTCACGGTTATCACGTTTTACGATCGTTTTCATGAGTTATTGCCCACAGTTTTGGGATTCAGGGGCTATTTGCAACGTCCATAAGACCCGTTGTATGTTTGAGAGTTAGGACCAGAACCTCGTAGTTTTCTCGTTTTATGGCCGTTTTCATGAGCTAGTGCCTAGTTTTTTGGGTTTCTAGGGCAATTTGCATGGCCCATAAGACCCGATACATGTTTGAGAGCGAGGACCAAAAACTTGTAGGTTTCGCGTTTTATGGCCATTTTCATGAGCTGTTGCCCACATTTTTGGGGTTCCATGGCGATTTGTATGGCTCGTAAGACTCGATACATGATTAAGAGTTGTGAACAAAAACTCGTTGTTTTCATGTTTTACGAACATTTTTGTGAGCTATTGCCCACAGTTTGGGTGTTCTAGGGAGATTTAGAACGATTGTAAGACCCGATACATCTTTGAGAGTTATGACCGAAAACTCATCGTTTTCGTGTTTTATGGGTATTTTCATGGGCTATTACCCACAGTTTTGGGGTTTCACTACGATTTACAACGACCTAATGAATCGATACATGTTTGAGAGTTAGGACCAAAAACTCGTAGTTCAGTCGTTTTATGGCCGTTTTCGTGAACTACTGCCCATAGTTTTCGCATTCCAGGGATATTTACAACGAACATAAGACTTGATACGTGTTTGAGAGTTGTGACAAAAAACTCATCGTTCTCGCGTTTTGTGGCCATTTTCGTGAGCTATTGCCCACAATTTTTGGGTTCCAGGGAGATTTATCGTGATAGTAAGACCCGATACATGTTTGAGAGTGACGACCAAAAACTCACGGTTATCGCGTTTTACGACCGTTTTCATGAGCTATTGCCCACAGTTTTGGGTTAAGGGGAGATTTACAACGGTCGTAAGACCCAATACATGTTTGAGAGTTAGGACCAAAAACTCGCTTTTTATGGCCTTTTTCATGAGCTATTGCCCATTGTTTTGGAGTTCCAAGGCAATTTCATAGTTTGTAAGACCCGATACAAGTTTAAGAGTTAGGACCAAAAACTTACCGTTTTCGCGTTTTATGGTCGTTTTCATGACCTATTGCCCATTGTTTTGGGTTTCTATGGAGATTTGCATGGCCCGTAAAACCCTCTACATGTTTGAGAGTTAGGACCAAAAACTCGAAGTTTAACATTTTATGGCCGTTTTCATGAGATATTCCCCACAATTTTTGGGTTCCAGGGAGATTTATTACGACAGTAAGACCTGATACATGTTTGAGAGTTATGACCAAAAACTCATCGTTTTCGCGTTTTATGGCTATTTTGATGAGCTATTGCACACAGTTTTGGGATTTCAGGGCAATTTACAGCGATCGTAAGTCCCGATACATGTTTGAGAGTTATGACCAAAAACTCATGGTTATCACGTTTTACGACTGTTTTCATGAGTTATTGCCCACAGTTTTAGGGTTCAGGGGCTATTTGCAACGGCCATAAGACCTGATATATGTTTGAGAGTTAGGACCAGAAACTCGTAGTTTTCGCGTTTTATGGCCGTTTTCATTAAATAGTGCCAAGTTTTTTGGGTTTCTAGGGCAATTTGCATGGCCCATAAGACCCGATACATGTTTGAGAGCGAGGACCAAAAACCCGTAGGTTTCGCATTCTATGGCCATTTTTCATGAGCTGTTGCCCACATTTTTGGGGTTCCATGGCGATTTGTATGGCTCGTAAGACTCGATACATGGATCAGAGTTAAGAACAAAAACTCGTTGTTTTCGCGTTTTACGAACGTTTGTGTGAGCTATTGCCCACAGTTTGGGTGTTCTAGGGAGATTTAGAACGATTGTAAGACCTGGTACATGTTTGAGAGTTATGACCGAAAACACATCGTTTTCGTGTTTTATGGGTATTTTCATGGGCTATTACCCACAGTTTTGGGGTTTCACTACGATTTACAACGACCTAACGAATCGATACATGTTTGAGAGTTAGGACCAAAAGCTCGTAGTTCAGTCGTTTTATGGCCGTTTTCGTGAACTATTGCCCATAGTTTTCGCATTCCAGGGATATTTACAAAGAACATAAGACTTGATACGTGTTTGAGAGTTGTGACAAAAAACTCACCGTTCTCGAGTTTTATGGCCATTTTCGTGAGCTATTGCCCACAATTTTTGGGTTCCAGGGAGATTTATCATGATAGTAAGACCCGATACATGTTTGAGAGTGACGACCAAAAACTCACGGTTATCGCGTTTTACGACCCTTTTCATGAGCTATTGCCCACAGTTTTGGGTTAAGGGGAGATTTACAACTGCCGTAAGACCCAATACATGTTTGAGAGTTAGGACCAAAAACTCGCAGTTTTCGCGTTTTATGGCCGTTTTCATGAGCTATTGCCCATATATGCGGATATATCATCATTAAGTTTAATCCTTTTAGCATCAACATTATGAATATGTGTAACATTATCATTGAGGTCTAATAGAAATAAACCATTCATCATTCTAATAGAAATTTGATCTATCTATTACGATGATTTTCCACTTCATTCTAAAATTCCTTGAACTTTTCAAAGGTTTCAGACTTGTGTTTCATCAAGTAGATATAACCATATCTACTCAAATCATCCATGAAAGTAACAAAATAACGATATCCACCTCGCGCCGACACACTTATTGGACCACATACATGAGAATGTATGATTTCCAATAAATCTGTCGCCCGTTCCATTGAAAACGGAAAACGGCGTTCTAGTCATCTTGCCCATAAGGCATGGCTCACATGTATCAAATGATTCAAAATCAAGTGATTCCAAAAGTCCATCCGAATGGAGCTTCTTCATGCGTTTAACGCCAATATGACCTAGATGGAAGTGCCACATATATGCGGATATATCATCATTAAGTTTAATCCTTTTAGGATCAACATTATGAATATGTGTAACATTATCATTGAGGTCTAATAGAAATAAACCATTCATCATCGGTGCATGACCATAAAAGATTTCATTCATATAAATGGAACAACCATTGTTCTCGGATTTAAATGAATAACCACTTCGCATCAAACACGATCCAGATACAATGTTCATGCTCAGTGCAGGCACCAGATAACAATTATTCAAATTTATAACTAATCCCGACGGGTAATGGAGAGGCAGCGTTCCGATGGCGATCACATGAACGCTTGATCCATTGCCGACACGCATCTTGACCTCACCCCTTGCTAGCGGTCGCTTGTTTTGTAGCCCCTGATTCGAGTTACAAATATTAGCAACTGAACATGTATCAAATACACAGGTGCTACTGCGAGCACTAGTCATGTACACATCAATAACATGTATATCATATATACCTTTGTTTTCCTTGCCGGCCTTCTTGTCTGCCAAATACTTGGGGCAGTTGCGTTTCCTGTGCCTCTCCAGGTGCCCTCCAATATTCCGAGTGTGGCCTACAAGCTCGCCTCCGACTTCAACAGACAGCATCCTTCGTCAGGAGCTACTCCGGCGAGCAATCCCTGACACCACCGTGTGCCTCTTTCCTCCTCGCGACCACGTTGAGCATCGCCACGATCCCCTGATCACGGGGAGCTACTTCCCTCCTTCCCTTGCTTCCTGTATCGCCGGAACCGCCGTTAGCCGAGCGTCGCTAGTTCCTGGTCATAGCGCCGTAGCCGTTAGATCATTATCCAGCGGATACGATAGAACGTAATCGAAGGGGTATGAGTTGATCAGCGTTGTGCAATTTAAGTGAATCCTGCGGTCCAGAGAGGCTGATCCGCACGAAGCGGTAACGGCCAATAAGAACGAGCCACGTGGACAAGGTTTTGTTAAAAACAGAAAATAGAATATGTTTGAATTGCAAACTTGTAAAATTTATAACTTTAATTCTACACGTCCAAAGTTTGCAAATTTTATATCAATGGATTCAGCAGAACAAGTACTTTGCAGCCATGCACTTTGTTTAATGATTTGCTTCTGAAAAATTGGTTGAATTTGCAGAAACTTATGTAGGCATAATTTGAATATAAAAATTGTGAACCTACTGACCATAGGAACCAACTTATGGATTTAAAAATGTATTTTGTGAAGTTAAGGAGTAAATATTTTAGTTAGCAAATTTCGAGTCAAATAAAAATATTGTTTATGTTTTAGAAATGTATTTTTGAGTAAAACCTTTGGTAAATGGTTTGATTCAAACCGTCTGACCCTAAACACTAAGTTGTGTGAATTAAAATATATTTGGTGAACTCTTTAAAGAATATTGCTTTGCTAAAAGCATTTTTAACCACATAAAATATTGATTTGATTTAAAAATGGTTTATAGATAAAACCTTTTGCAAATGGTTTTACCACTTTAGTAAATGACCACTTTTTGAACTTTAAAATGTTTAGAGCCTAATAGAAACCACTTCTATAAATAAAACTATCTTTTGCATGCTTGCATGCATGACCTTGTTTTTGTTATTTTATGTGTGATAAATTTTTTGAATTCTAGTTGAATTTGTGTTTGCTTGCTTTATTGATTTGTAGTGAAGTTAGAAGAGTGTGATATTTGCAAGATCAAGAAGTGAACCAACATTCTCTACTAAAAAGGCAAGTGACACTATCATCCAAGTCCTACTATTTTCATTGCACTTAGTGGATTTTGGTAACATGCATGGAAAGGACTACTATATTTTATGCTATGCTAAATCCTAACAGGATACCCTTATATATTCCTTAGTGGAAACATTGTAGTTGTAGTATGCTTAGCCCTGCTATATATTTGGGATGGGATACATGATATGATTATATCATGAGTTGAAAAGATATATGTTTTATATTTAATAAAACAAGTACTCAATGAACCACCTGGGTGGACAAGGATACTCAAGTTTTGGACAAGGTGGCAACAAAGGGAACCATGTTTATATGGCTATCTTTTTGGATGTGCACTAGAATAAAACCACCCAGGGACTTAGAGATTGATCATGTTTCTCGTACAGTGGTTTCCGTGTACAGCCACATGCTAAATGGGCTCTGGCTTAGTCAACTACATAGTGGAAGACCCATGCATTGGCATCTTCAGGTTAACTAGAATTATGTAAGGGAAATTTATCCCTACATTTGTGCCTGGTTGGCAAGCTAGAATTGTGTATTGGGAGGACTTTTATGGAAAGACTTTGTCACATTCTCGATCTGCCGGTACTCTATTTTAGTGAGTACTTATCCAGCGGCCACTGGTGGCATCAAGACGAGATTGTGTTATGTGGGTAAAGTGTACTGTAGGGTTTGCAGCATAGAAAACAAAAAATTTCCTACGATGTGAACTATGTACCAAGATCTACCTATTAGATACAAACAACGGGCGGATGTATATCCGTAGAGAACATACCCTTGAAGACCGACAAAGAAGCAGCGCATCCGTGCTCGCACACACATTCGAGGACCCCATGCTTATAGATATTCTGCTGCAATGTAATGTAATAGCCAAATGAGCTATGTAAGATGTAATGAATTATTTTATTCCTGGTTATAAAGTTGTATTATGACCTTTGTTTATTGATATTACATCTTAACTGTGGATGCTAGCTATTGATCCAGGGACTAGCATTGTAAACACAGGGATCTCTACCTTATTAAAGGTTGGGAACCTTACAGATGGTATTAGAGCACTGTGTTGCTTGTAGGTTTGTAACCCTAGGATTGGAAAAAACCCCTTAGAAAAAATAGGAGGTGTGTTTGTTCCAAAAACTTATTTACAAACAATCTTGTAAACTCTTTCCTCAACCTTTTTGGTTTTTGATTCTACACCTCTTCCTTTTCAACTTGATGGACAAAGCCTTCACCATGACCAATGACTTCAACTTTAGTTCCACCAAGGATTTCAACTTAGACATCACTAAGGACTACAAGTGAAAAACCAAGAGACATTAGATTGCCCCCCCAAAACATTGATATCAAGTTAGAGTATGGATCATATTGACCTATGAGGTATGATTATACTAAGTTATTTTATTTCAAGAAAACTTGTTGTCTCCTTCAACTCATGAGTTAAGCTCATAAGTTTTTAAGTGGATAGTTGCTTGTTGATTGTTTGATTGTTTGATTGAACTTGGTTGTTTTGAGTTGTGTGTTAGAACTTCTTAAAACCTATCCACCAATACTCATCCCTATCAAACCAACAGATGCCTCCCCTTCGTGCCAACCCCAACCAAAACAACAACATCACTCCTGAGATGCAGCAGATGATGACAGCTGCAGGAGATGACCACGTTCATACAGAATCAGAACAACAACAACAATCAGAATAATCCTTCAGCACTTGATATGCTCACCAAGTTTCTCAAACTTAGGCCTGCAAGATTCTCTAGAACAACTGATCCAATGGAACCAATGACTGGTTACGTTGGGTGAATAAGGACTTAGTGACTGTTGGCTGCACCGACGAGGAAAAAGTAAGGTTTGCATCATTTCTGCTTGAAGGACCAGCAGCAACATGGTGGGACAACTTTCAAATCACCACTCCCCTTGAAGATGTAACTTGGGCTATTTTTGAGGATGGTTTCCGTACAACTCACATCTCACCTGGAGTGCTGTACTTGAAGAAAAAGGAGTTTCACAATCTGAAACAGCGTCACCTCAGTGTGGCTGAGTATATTGAAGAATTCAACAATCTGGCACGATATGCACCGGATGAAGTTGACACAGATGCTAAGAGAAAGGAGAAATTTCTTGAAGGACTTAATGATGAGTTGAACCTGTAGCTAGCTGTTGCCTATGTCCCAACTTATCAGTCACTCTGTGACAAAGCCACCATTATGGAAAACAAGATGAATCAAGTTGAGAATAGAAAGAGGAAGCATAAACTCAAGTATCACTCGGGATCATCAAAACAGAAGCATTCATTCAAAAAGAGCAATGAAGATTCTGAACCACATCAGTATCACCACAACAATAATGAAAGTGATAATAATGGAAATGATACTGACAATGGATATGACCTTGGTCAGAACCAACATGACACTTTCAAGAAGAAAGATATTAGCCAGTTGCAGTGCTATAATTGCAAGGAACTTGGACACTATGCAACAGACTGTCCTGAGAAGAAAAAGAAAAAGGATGCTACAAGAGCCAATGGAAATGACTCAATGTGACCCAGAAAGGACATGTGAACCACATTGACATGGATGGAAACTTTGAAGAGATAGAAGAAGTGGATGTCTGAAACTAGTTAACTCAGTTGAGTCAAATAAGGATTCCTTGTCTGGATATTAAGTGTTGAACCCATAGTCAAGTGAACCATCAATGTAACCCTATGTTACTTTATTTTAAGGGTGGTAGTACCCTAGTTGCCTTGAAGCCAACTTGTAACCCTAGCCTTCCCAAATCTCGGGACGAGATTTCTTTTAAGGGTGGTAACCTGTCACATCCCAAAATTTTCCAAATTTTGAAATGTGAAAAATAAACAAACAAAATAAAATTTTGTTGAAATTTAGGGTGAGAAGAAACTTTTGATTCCAATTGGAAACATCAAAACCTATTTTGATCAAATAAAAATCCTAAAGGGATTTGAAAATATAATCAAATAATAAATAAAGTTATAATAGTTGGAATCACTATTTTTAGATCTTTTAATAAAAAGATTTGATTTTCAAAAGAAAAGGTAGAATTATAAGTGAGGATTATTTTATAGAGCCAAATTAGATCTTGGCCAAGCTTTTGGAATAAAATATTTCTATTTGATAAAAAGAGTAAAGGTTTATTTAAATAAAATAATGAGGATTTATTATTATCCAATTTTATTAAAGTAAAGGCTTTTCCATTTTAAATAAACACTAAAACTTGTTAATTTATTTTAAATAAGATTTCCAAGTTTTTTATATTTTCAAATAAAACCTACTGAAATGATTTTGGTATTATTTTAGTTTTCAAATAGAGTTTTTAAATAAATTAAATCCTATTTGAATTAATGACTAAGGTCTGTTTATTTAATTGTTAATGGATCCTAAAAAGAATAAAATAATTTTGTTTTGGACTTTGGATAATGTTGTTAAACAAAATTAATCTATACCTAAAGTTTGGTGGTGGTTTGATTTGAATTGGAGTTTGAATTATTTGTTTGAAAATCAAAAAAGAAATTCATATTGGAAAAAGAAAAAGCTTTCAGAATAAAAAAATAGAAACAGACATAACCCACTACCAGGCCCAACCCAGCCCAGCAACCTAGCCCAGCTACTCACCCCGCAGCGAAACGTTTTCTTACTCGCGACTTAACCCGCTCAGCAACTGACTACTGGACCCCACTCCCACTTCCTCCACCTCACTGACAGACGGACCCCACCGCCAGCACGTCGTCGTTCTCACCCGCCGCGACCGTTTTCCCCCTCGCACCTCGTCGTTGCTGCTTTGAATCCGCGGCTTGAATTCGCATCAATGCGCGAGTAATACTCGTCTGTGATCATGCACAATAAATCTCCTCGCCCTCCTCCTCATTTGCCCCCAGACGTCGTCCACTCTATGCCACCGGGCTGCCCCAATTGCCGGCTGTAAACCTCCTATTCCGACGAGCTTTTCCGGCGAAATCCTGCGTCGTCCGACCTCCCCTTGCCCTCTAGACTCCACGAGCGTGCTCGCCACCCCCTCACGAACCTGCATGTGCCTCCCACTCGCCCGCGCGTGCCCCAGGAGCTCGCCTCGGTCTGCCTCTGAGCATTGCCGCCCTCTGCCGAATCTCCGGTGAGTCTTAGCGCTCAACCTCATGCGCGCCTCGAGTTGCGACTTACGCCATTTGGTTCGCCTGTTTCCTGTGCATCTCCAGGTTCCCTCCAATAATCCGCGTGTGTCCTACAAGCTCGCCTTCGACTTCAAAAGAGAGCATCCGTCGTCAGGAGCTACTCCGGCGAGCAATCCCTGACACAACCGTGCGTCCCTTGCCTCCTCGCGACCACGTTGAGCATCGCCACGATCCCCTGATCACGGTGAGCTACTTCCCTCCATCCCTTGCTTCATGTATCGCCGGAACCGCCGTTAGCTGAGCATCGCCGACGCGCGCTGCCGTCGAGCGCCGCCAGTTCCTGGTCATAGCGCCGTAGCCGTTAGATCATCATCCAGCGGATACGATAGAATGTAATCGAAGGGGTATGAGTTGATCAGCGCCGTGCGATTTAAGTGAAACCTGCGGTGCAGAGAGGCTGATCCGCACGAAGCGGTCCCGGCCAATAAGAACGAGCCATGTGGACAAAGTTTTGTTAAAAACAGAAAATAGAATGTGTTTGAATTGCAAACTTGTAAAATTCATAACTTTAATTCTACAAGTCCAAATTTTGCAAATTTTATATCAATGGATTCAGCAGAACAAGTACTTTGCAGCCATGCACTTTCTTTAATGATTTGCTTCTGAAAAATTGGTTGAATTTGCAGAAACTTATGTAGGCATAATTTGAATATAAAAATTGTTCTATATATATTTTTGAGATGCAATGTTTGCAAAATGGATTGTTGTGAACCTACTGACCATAGGAACCAACTTATGGATTTAAAAATGTATTTTGTGAAGTTAAGGAGTAAATATTTGAGTTAGCACATTTCTAGTCAAATAAAAATATTGTTTTTGTTTTAGAAATGAATTTTGAGTCAAACCTTTGGGAAATGGTTTGATTCAAACCTTCTGACCCTAAACACTAAGTTTTGAGAATTAAAATATATTTGTTGAACTCTTTAAACAATATTTCTTTGCTAAAAGCATTTTTAACCACATAAAATATTGATTTGACATAAAAATGGTTTATAGATAAAACCTTTTGCAAATGGTTTTACCACTTTAGTAAATGACCACTTTTTGAACTTTAAAATGTTTAGAGCCTAATAGAAACCACTTTTCTAAATAAAACTATCTTTTTCATGCTTGCATGCATGACCTTGTTTTTGTTATTTTATGTGTGATAAATTGTTTGAATGCTACCTGAATTTGTGTTTGCTTGATTGATTTGTAGTGAAGTTAGAAGAGTGTGATATTTGCAAGATCAAGAAGTGAACCAACATTCTCTACTAAAAAGGCAAGTGACACTATCATCCAAGTCCTACTATTTTCATTACACTTAGTCGATTTTTGTAACATGGATGGAAAGGACTACTATATTTTATGCTATGCTAAATCCTAACAGGATACCCTTATATATTCCTTAGTGGAAACATTGTAGTTGTAGTATGCTTAGCCCTGCTATATATTTGGGATGGGATACATGATATGATTATATGATGATTTGAAAAGATATATTTTTTATATTTAATAAAACAAGTACTCAATGAACCACCTGGGTGGACAAGGATACTCAAGTTTTGGACAAGGTGGCAATAAAGGGAACCATGTTTATATGGCTATATTTTTGGATGTGCTCTAGAAGAAAACCACCCAGGGACTTAGAGATTGATCATGTTTCTTGTACAGTGGCTTCCGTGTACAGCCACATGCTAAATGGGCTCTGGCTTAGTCAACTACATAGTGGAAGACCCATGCATTGGCATCTTCAGGTTAACTAGAATTGTGTAAGGGAAATTTATCCCTACATTGGTGCCTGGTTGAAAAGATAGCATTGTGTATTGGGAGGACTTCTATGGAAAGACTTTGTCACATTCTTGATCTGCCGGTACTCCATTTTGGTGAGTACTTATCCAGCGGCCACTGGTGGCGTCAAGACGAGATTGTGTCATATGGGTAAAGTGTACAACTTTTACAGAAGATCAAAATTCTAAGTACCTAGCCGTGTCCCCGGTTATGGACAATACTGTGCAACTAAGGCCTGAAGCTATGGAAGATCTCGACATTCCAATTTCTCAATGTAAAACTTGATGGTGACAACAAGGGATTTGAAGCACTAGGAGTTTTCCAAGAAGTTCAGAAAGATTTTGACAAAGATCAAAAACTATTTTGAAAAGATAGGATAAAATTATATTGCTTTCTGCAAAAGAGCCTAAACCCTACTTATCCAAATATGCATGTAAATGATAGGATCCACTTATTTCTACATAGTAGTGAAACTTGCCAATACAATTCAAATGTATTGACCCTTGTGGCTGCAACTTAATATGTTGCAGGTTTGTTTGATGTTAGTGAAGTGTGATGATTAGGATTACAAGTCTACAACCAACATGATTGCCTGTGGCACTTTGAAGATGAAGGACCCCATGCTTATAGATATTCTGCTGCAATGTCATGTAATAGCCAAATGAGCTATGTAAGATGTAATGAATTATTTTATTCCTAGTTATAAAGTTGTATTATGACCTTTGTTTATTGATATTACATCTTAACTGTGGATGCTAGCTATTGATCCAAGGACTAGCATTGTAAACACAGGGATCTCTACCTTATTAAAGGTTGGGAACCTTACAACTAGCTTACAAAAACTATATTACAAAAGAGATGTCTTGGCTCATCTTTCATATTCTCAAATGTTCTGGCATTTCAAAAACCTGAGCCAAGATGACCTTGACACAACCAAATACTTTACCAGCTTCTATTGCCAAAACTCTGGAGACCTATATATATTATCTCCTCATATTTTCAAGACAGAACTTCAACTACCCTTATCTCTAGGTTTTTTCCAAAATCTTTATTAAAACCCTTTCATCTCAATCTTGGTAGAGATACCAAGATGCTACTTATCTTACTTCAAAACTAAACCACTTTTCAACATACCCACCCTTACCACAATCTAGGCTTGATGGTAACCCAAGTACTAGTTGGATAAGTAGTAAGATGAATTGCATTGATCTACTGGTTCATGAATTGCCTTGATCTGATGTCTGATGAATTGCCTTGATCTACTGATTGCCTTGTTTTCTTAGGATCTACAATGAGCTAATCTAGTAGCTCATCCTTTAGGACCCAACCCTTTCTTGTGATCATCAATCTCAATATAAGCTCCCAAATCTGGATCTATCCTAAGCCCCTAATGAAACCATCTCATCTCATGCTTACCTAAATCAAAGGCTAATCTCTCCTAATGTTTTCCAACTCAGTGGAGACCCCATCTAAGCCTGGATCCCATATAATCATTTAATACCTCAACCTCATCTCCTGTATCATAAGTTTGGATCACAGGATCCTCTCGAAATCATCTACCCTTGCACTCTAGTCTAAAACCCTAAATCTGCCAAAATGGCTAAGTCTGGAATTACTTATCCGGATACCATTCTTGGAGCTCCACCTCTTCCAACCTAGGTGCATTATTGAAAATGCACTTGAACCATCTTGTAGTACATATTTAGTACTACCAAGGCCCACTCTTTCCATTAGCTAATCCATTCTATCTCCCACTCATGGATGATGGTTTTGTAGTCAAGATAATAAACTTTTTTGTAAATCTTATCATCTTGCCTACTTTGGCACAAGCTCACGTCTATAAGCCACCTCTCCTTGACCAACTCTTTTCATGGTTAGGACTTACTAACCAAGGACTATCAACTCCCACTTCACTTGTTTCCATTTGAGCCTTGTGCTTCCTAAAACACATGGTTTAGGAGGCTAACTGATGCATTTGTTCTGGCAGCCTTATTTTCAACAAAGTTTGCCATCTCATCTAGACCACCTCAGATCCAACCAAGCGTAACGTTTTCTTCCATTATCATCTACATGACATGGTCTACCACCCATTGACCCCTTGTACCAAGGTGAGCTCTCAGGTCCCTAATCCAACCTTGTTTTGTAACATCCCTCCTTTATGAAGGAAAAGGATCCCTGTGATTGCAATTGTAGTCACTGGATCAATGCTAGCATCCATAGTTTAAGATGAAGTACACAGAAGCAAAGGTCATTATTACAGTCATTCTAGAGATAACATAGTCTTTACAACTCCAAGGCCACAGGCCTAGTACAAGAGTTTTAAACAAGTTAATAGATAAAAGTCTTCATCTTCATGTGCCACAGGCAAACATGTTGAGTGTAGACTCATGACTCCTAATCCTCATCAGAGTAACCTGCAACATCACAAGTTACAGCCACAGTGGGTCAATACATTGGAATAGTATTGGCAAGTGATACCTTAGTATAATTTAGGTGGACTAGATACTATATGCAATTTGGCTAAGTGTATCTTGGCTTGCTTTGCTCAAAATAGGTTTTGCCTATTAGTTGAACACCCTAAGTTTTTCTTGGCCAAACTTTTCCCAAGGAACCACCAATAGACATTGAGGTCCTTCACCCTTGTTCACCCACAAGTTTTACTTAGAAATTGGGATGAGGAGATTCTTGATAGCTTCCATGTCTTGATGCTCAAGTTGTCCTTTTCCAGCGACATGGCTAAGTACTTAGATTCTTCCATCTGCAGAGGTTGTGCACTTTCCCCACCAGACTTGATATTCACCAAGACAGGACCTTTCAGAAGCCTTCCCTTAGACCAAATGGACGCGTTCCAACCTATTATCCCACTACCATCAACTGTCCAAATGGCTAAGTTCTAGCAACCTATGTGATCCAGGCAGAGCCCATATTGCCAAGTGGCTGCACTAGAAGCTTCTTAACATTTGGCCTATAAAATCTCTTTGTTCCTGGGTGGCTTTCCACAAGTGAGATACACAAGGTAAACCATAGAAATGGGCCTTGTGTAACCACTCAACATAAACCATTCCTTCCATTCCACCCAGGTGTTTCATTTACTTAGTTGTTTTATTAGGAAAAACACAAGTCCAAAAGACTTAGAAATATTTTTATCATAGCATGTATATTTTCACCACCCTTGGTTGCTACTAGCTAGGCTAAGCATGGCATAGATAAGCATCTTAACTTAGAAATTTTCCTAGCAATTCTACAACTACTAGGATTTCCCAACATGGCATATAAGAAAAATATAACATGCAAGACTAGCAAAATATTTCTAATGCTTAGTAGAAAACATAGGGATAAAAATATCATGAAGCACCACTTGCCTTGGTAGTTTGGAGAGTAGCTACACTCCTCACAATCAAAATCACTATTGGCACCAAAATTTACACATAAAATCATAGCAACAATCACATACAAAATATATACAAACAAAAGTATATGAATGCATGCAATATGATATGTGATGATTTTTAAAACTCAACAAAGCAAGTGTACAGTACTGGTTCATAAACAAGTTCAAAACTTGCCAAACAACATTTATTTAAACCTTAAAACATTTCTTAAGCAATTCATATACTCAAAATAGCCCTACACATGTTTCTGTAAATAAAACCATTTTAACAGAAGCAAAACATTAAACACATTGCATATTTAGAAAGGGCTTGTTCTCCTGATTCCATTAATATAAAATTTATCAAATTTGAACGTGGAAATCAAAAGTTATAGCTAAAACAAAATCAAACAACTAATAGATTCAAATTCTGATTTTATATCTAATTCCTAGCCACGCGTCACGCTCTGATTGGCGCGTACCGGTTCGCGTCGGATCACGCTTCTGAGCCGCTGGATCTAACTTAATCGCGCTGCTCAGATTGAATCGTACCGCTTCGTCCAGGTTCTATCGTATACGCTGGATCTAGATCTAATGCTGCTCAGCACTCGACCATCCAGTGGCGGCGGCGACAGGTGGCGACGCCTCTGTCAGAACTGCTACCGGCATTCTATGTCGCGCGGGAGAGGGGGAAGGGGCTTACCGAGCTCGCCGTGCGATGCTGATGCTCAAGGTGGTGATGGATGGTCAAGGGGCGCGCTGTAGTGGCCGAGGGAGCTCATCGGAGTTGCTGGCGGCGTCAGATGCTTGCTGTCGAAGATGTTGCCGAGGCTCTGCGTCGACCTAGCACAAGGCGGATGGTTTAGGAGATGCGCAAGGACCTGGCGATCAAGACAGTACCAAAGGGGAGGCAAGGGGCGGTCTCGTTTTACCTGAATCGCACGTCGGAGTCGAGCGGCGGCTCAGGTGCTCGCGGGTGTGGACGAAAACGTCGTTCTGGGTCACGAGAAAGTAAACAGAGGGCATCAATGAACGAGCAAGGACGTGCTGGTTATGATGGTTTGAACTAGAGGAAGGGGGCGGTCAGTACTCACCGAGATTCGTCGCCGGAGTGCGCCTGTCTGCGGCGGCGCAAGAGCGATTGCGGGTAGCCTGGTGGCGGAGAGGTGGCGCTAGGTGAGGGGAAATGGTCGCGGTGTAGAGGGGGTTATGTAGGCAGAAGGGGAGCGGCGATTAAGCGCAGAATCAACGGCAATTAAGCCCGCAGTGACTGCGGCGAGGTAACGGCGGAGCGAGCGTCGCGTCCTCGCGTGATTGACGACGATGGCGACGTGGTCGCAGGGTCCACTTGTCAGCGAATAAAACAGAGAGGAGGTGGGGTCGTGTGGTCAGTGACCTGGTGGGTTCGTCCGCGAGTGAGAGAGAGAGAGGGGGAACCCAGGTGGGCTTAGTGGGCTGAATTCGTCGTTGGGCTAGATAGGTGGCGCCGGCCCTTTTCTATTTATTTTATCCTTTTCTTTTTCTGTCTTGATTTTCTGAAATGATTTTCAACTTCAAATCAAATGGGTTTGAATTCCAATCTTCTCTAGGTTTTTATACTGCAAACCTTGAACTCAAATGTGTGTCAAACACTACTGTTTATTGAAAACACTTTGACCAAATGAAAAATAAAATAAAACCAAGCCTTTATGTGATATATACAATAGGCATAATATTGGTTTTATTTACTCCTTTTGTTTTGAAAACTTTGCTCAAGCTTTTGAAGGTGCCTAAGTTTGAATTCAAACCTTACTGAACAAAACAAAGTACTCTTCTCATCGGAAGATAGCATTAAGGCTAGAGCAAACTTACATGAAATAATAAGCATATATGCTTTTGTTTTGAAGTGATTTGTTTGAAATTTAATTCATGTGATCATGGATGCATGGATGATATGCATGAGTTTAAAACATGATTTTAGGGATGTTACAAATATAACCCCCTTAAGGTGAATCTCGCCCTCGAGATTCGGATTGGCTAGCAAATAGGTGAGGGTGGTCTTTCCGAAGATCATCCTCTCTTTCCCATGTTGCTTCCTCTTTGGAATGATGGTTCCACTAAACTTTGCAAAACTTGATAGTCTTAGTCAGTGTGACTCTTTCTGCAGTCTCAAGAATCTTGATAGGTTTCTCGTCATAAGTGAGGTCACTCTCCAACTGAACCTCTTCCAAAGGTATAGTATCCTTCAAAGAAGTTTCTTCCATTTCTGGATGACATTTCTTAAGCTGACTCACATGAAACACATTATGGACAGCTGACAAAGACTCTGGCAATTCAATTTCATAAGCAACTTCTCCTTTACGACTCAGAATCTTGAATGGTCCAACATATCTTGGGGCCAACTTTCCTTTGACTCCGAACCTCTTCACTCCACGAAGTGGTGACACTCTAAGATAAGCTCTATCACGAACTTCGTAGGTGACTTCTCTACGCTTAGGATCTGCGTAGCTTTTCTGTCGGGACTGTGCTATCTTCAATCTGTCCTTAACGAACTTGACCTTCTCTTCGGCTTCTTTGATAAGTTCTGGTCCGAACAAACTTCTTTCTCCCACACCATTCCATAACAATGGGGTGGTACATTTTCTCCCATAGAGAACTCAAATGGTGCCATCTCAGTGCTGGCTTGGTAGCTGTTGTTATAAGAAAATTCTGCATAAGGCAGACTTTCATCCCAACTGGCTCCATAGTCTAGGGCACATGCCCTCAACATGTCTTCAAGGATCTGATTAGTCCTTTCTGTTTGTCCATCAGTTTGAGGATGAAAAGCAGTACTGAATTCCAACCTCGTTCCCAATGACTCATGTAGTTGTCTTAAGTGAATTGAGTTCCCCTATCAGACACGATACTCTTGGGCACTCCATGTAGACACACAATTCTACTCATATAGATCGTGGCCAATTTAGCACTTGTGTAAGTTGTCTTCACGGGTATGAAATGAGCCACTTTAGTTAGGCGATTCACTACTACCCAAATAGAATCATATCCTAACTGGGTCCTTGGCAATCCAATAATGAAATCCATACCAATCTTGTCCCACATCCAATCAGGAATAGGTAGTGGTTGCAGCAAACCTGCTGGTTTTTGGTGTTCCGCTTTCACTCTACTACACACATCACATAAAGCAATATGTTCGGCGATGTCCTTCTTGAGATTATTCCACAAAAATCTTTCCTTCATATCCATGTACATTTTGGTGTTACCTGGATGAATGGAATATGGTGAGTTGTGTGATTCTTGTAAAATCAGTTTCCGAAGCTCCGGATCTTGTGGAACACAGATACGTTTTCCATGCCATAAAGTACCCTGTTCGTCTTCATGGAATCCTTTGGCTTTTCCCTTGCCAATATTTTCCTTGATCTCTTCAATTTATTTATCAGTCTTCTGGGCTTCTTTGATCTTGTCCAATAAGGTGGGTTGAACATCGAAAGACATGAGATGTCCTTCAGGCACAATCTCCAATCTGAGATCTCTAAATTGGGCACACAGATCATCTCGCAATTCTCCCTTAGTAAGGCCATTCACAAAAACATTACGGCTTAGAGCATCCGCTACAACATTTGCTTTACCGGGGTGGTATTGCAAACTCAAGTCATAGTCCTTGATGAGTTCTAGCCATCTTCTTTGTCTCATATTAATTTCCTTCTGGGTGAAGATATACTTCAAACTCTTGTGATCTGTGAACACTTCACATCACTTTCCCAAAATATAGTGTCTCCATGTTTTGAGTGCATGGACAACAGAGGTTAACTCCAACTCATGAGTAGGATAGTTCACCTCATGAGTTTTGAGTTGTCTCGAGGCATAAGCCACAACTTTTCCTTCTTGCATAAGTACTGCACCCAAACCATGATGAGATGCATCACAATACACTTGGAAATCCTTCTCCAAATCTGGCAAACACAAGACTGGTGCTGTCACGAGTCTCTTCTTCAATTCCTGAAAGCTGAGTTCACAACCTTCAGACCAAGCAAATTTCTTGTCTTTCTTTAGCAATTATGTCATAGGCTTAGCTACCTTGGATAAATTCTCAATGAATCTTCGGTAGTAACCTGCTAAGCTAAGGAAACTACGAACTTCTTTCACTGACTTGGGAGATTCCCATTCAGTTACAGCTGAAACTTTAGCAGGATCAACTGCAACACCATCTCCTGACACAACATGTCCAAGAAATCCAACTTCATTCAACCAGAATTCACACTTGCTGAATTTGGCATAAAGTATATGCTCTCTAAGCTTTTCAAGTATCAAACGCAAATGTCCTTCATGTTCTTCTTTGCTCTTGGAGTAGATCAAAATGTCATCGATGAAAACGACAACAAACTTATCAAGAAATTCCATGAACACCTTGTTCATCATATTCATGAAGTATGCTGGTGCATTGGTCAAACCAAATGGCATCACAGTATACTCATACAATCCATACCTTGTAGTGAAAGTTGTTTTAGGTATGTCTTGTTCTCTTATCTTGAGCTAAAAATAACCTGACCGGAGATCAATCTTTGAGAACACACAAGCTCCTTCTAGCTGATCAAACAAGTCATTGATTCTTGGCAAAGGGTATTTGTTCTTGATAGTCACCTCATTGAGTGAACGGTAATCTATGCATAACCTTTGACTTCTATCTTTATTTTCCACAAACAAAACTGGGGCTCCCCAAGATGAAGAACTTGGTTGAATAAATCCTTTCTGCAACTGTTCTCCAAGTTGTTTCTTGAGCTCTTTTAGTTCATCAACTGACATCTTGTATGGTCTCTTTGCTATTGGTCTAGATCCTAGTAGCAAATCAATAAGAAACTCCACATCTCTATCTGGTGGCATTCCCGACAATTCTTCCGGAAACACATCCGGATATTCACTCACAATTGGCACACTGTATATGCTAACCCCCTTACGAGAATTTTGCATACTCCTTTTTGCTTCAAAGTTGGTCTTGAATCTGATCCTTTTATTTTCTGGAGTTGTGAGTGAGACAGTATGGTTGGCACAATCTATCACTCCCTTGTGCTTAGTCATCCAATCCATTCCCAAAATGACATCCAATCCTTGGGAGTTTAGGATTATCAAGTTAACGGGAAACTTATACTTCCCAAACTCTATGACTAGATCATGACATCCTGAATTCACTATCATTTCTCCGCCAGGAGAACTTACTTTTATAGGGCACCCAATAGTTTCTACTGGCAATTCATTTCTTTCAACAAATGCTCTTGATACGAATGAATGAGATGCACCAGTATCAAAGAGAACAAATGCTGGAACGGAATTGAGTTTGAACTTACCAGCAACAGCATCAGGCTCCTCATAGATTTCCTCCACATTTATGTGGTTAACTTGTCCCTTTTGAAAAGGTTGGGCTTTTTGGGTCCTTAAACTTTCTTTTCTGGGCATTCATTAGCATAATGCCCCATCTTCTTGCACTTGAAACACTCAACCTGACTAATATCCTTCTTGACAGGCTGGCTTCCACTACCACTTCCACTTCCACTGTGGTGGCTCTTATATCCACCCTTGTGGTTCTTGCACTTGTCATTGTCATGACTACGGTGATGCTTGTTGTCATGATGATGGTTTTGGTTGTGGTGCTTGTTAAATTTCCCATGCTTGTGGGATCCTGAGCTTCCACTATCATCATAATGGGAACGCTTGTGAGACGATCCCGAGTTGTGCTTGTCCGAGTGCTTTCTATTTGTACTCTCAACTTGCTTCATTTTTCTCTCCAAAATAGCAGCCTTATCACAAAGAGACTGGTATGTGGGAACATAGGCTACTGATAGCTGCAAGTTCAGTTCATCATTCATCCCTTCAAGGAACTTTTCCTTCCTCTTAGCATCGGTGTCAACTTCATCCGGTGCATAACACCCCAGATTGTTGAACTCCTCAATATATTCAGCCACGCTGCGGTGGCGGTGCTTCAGATTATGGAATTCATTCTTCTTCAAATTCATGACTCCAGATGAGATATGAGCAGTACGAAAACCATCTTCAAAGATAGCCCATGTAAAATCATCAATGGGAGTGGTGATCTGGAAGTCATCCCACCAAGTGGCGGCTGGTCCTTCGAACAAATGTGCTGCAAATCTGACTTTTTCTGCATCAGTACAGCCCACAGTTACCAAGTCCTTGTTCATAGAGCGTAGCCAATCATTGACCACCATTGGATCAGTTGTTCCTGAGAACTTTGCTGGCCTCAATCTCAAGAACCTAGTAAGCATGTCAAAACCCGGTGGGTTGTTGTTGTTGTTGTTGTTATTGTTATTGTTGTTGTTGTTGTTGTTCTGATTCTGGATGAACGTAGTCATCATTTGCATCAGCTGAGTCTGAGTTGTCATCATTTGTTGCATCTCAGGGGTGATGTTGTTGTTGGGGTTGGGATTGGCATGACGGGGAGGCATCTATGGTTTGTTCAACAGAGATAAGAATGAGATACCCATAGATGCTATTATGCACAATACATCACATAAACAATCACCAAGTATGCATCATAACAATAATAGTTCAACAACAGAAACGACAAGTTTGCAAAGTAAACACACCAATAACAAGCCATCCACATGTTGGATGGTCATTGTGACTCAAATAAAGTATGATAAATAAATGATAAATGAGTAGTCATCACTACTCCTCGGCATCAACCTCCTCCTCAACAAAGGTAAGTCCTGGATTCTCCATAGCGGTCTTGTATTCCTCGATATTGGCGGTCAAGGTATATACTTTGGCTTTGAGAGCCCTCTTCTGAGAACGAAACCTCTCAATCACCGTCTGCTGATGCTCGAGCTCGAAGTCCTTGGCCTGCAGTTCTTCAGTCATGTTCCGAATCCTCTTGTTCCTATCCTAGACTCGCTTCTCCTGACTCTTGAACTTTCTGTCCTGGCTCTCGAACTTCGCCTCCATCTCCTTGACTATCTCATCTTGCTCCACGAAGAGCTTGTCCTTCTCACGAAGATACACATGGAGTTCGTCATTGTTGAGAATGACGTTGGTCCTATCAGTGTCCACGTGCCTAATGATAACCTCTAAGTCCTGGAGGTATAGACGAATCGGCTCTGCTGTCTCCCTCGAAGTGTCCTCGAAGTCGATGGCCTCTCCATCCTCATCACGTCTACCGAAGACGTGGAAGTGAGTACCTCTAACCTGTCGAGAGTGTCTCCCTAGTAGACATCCTATCAGATCATGCATGACTACCTCAAGGCCTCTCTCCTTGTCATCATACATGAGCTTGAAGATGATGGCCTCCGTGGTAGGCTATGTCTGGCGTCCGGGCTGATTGACCTTGAAACCCCAAATGTCTTTCCTCTCAAACTTAGTGAGGGGAAGCACCATGATAGTAGGAAGAGGGAGATTGACCAAAGTAGTGAGCTCAATAATACGAGGACCAAAGCGACTTCCCTAGAACTCCTCAACAGTGCTGATGGTAACATTAGGTATCTATTTATAAGATAGAAAAAGTTAGAACAACACAATTTAAGATAAAACTCAAGGCAAAGCATCACATACATATTCTTGGAAATTAAATCAAAACACACAAGTCATGGCATACATGAATCCATTACAACATCCAAGGTTCAACTTATTTTTTCTTTAGCAACATTTGGAAACTAAGGTGATAGTGGTGGTCCAACTAACGAAGTACGCTTACAATCCGATCTCACTAGATATGTTGGCTAACACAACATTTCTAGAAGCAATCACTCTATCTTGAGCATATGACTCCATTACTAAGTCTATAATGTCTCCTCTTAAGGTTTGGTTGGTAGCCTCCAACTCTTGGGTATGTTTCTTCTCTTCTTTTAGGCTATTTTGGATGTTGAACATTCTGCACTTGACTCTATCACCAAGTTCTTTGATGGTCTTCCAAGCTGCATACCTTGCTGAATCAAAGAATGTAGGGTGCATCACTGAATTGGTGAACATGCAGAATCTTGATTCCTTGTGGTTGTCTTCCTTGATTTTATACAAGTGAAGTTGCACCCACCAGTACTCAACTCCTTCATCCATCACAGGAAAGACTTTGTACACAGCTGCACCATGTATTGCCATTGCAACCATGAGGTCCTTGAGAGCCTTGGGAAATTCTGTCTCACACTCCAAGGTCATTGTCATGAGTGGTCCTTTCCTTACGGCTTCGTTGATCGATTTCATCTACAAATAGAGATGAGAAAGAAGATTAGAAAAGTTTACGAGAAGAATAGACAAGTGTAGAAGTTGTTGAATTTTTTTCCTTAGTGGTTTCAATCCTAGGGTCATAATCCTACAGGCAACATAGTGCTCTGATAACATCTGTAATATCCCTCCTTTATAAAGGAAAAGGATCCCTGTGATTGCAATGCTAGTCCCTGGATCAATGCTAGCATCCACAGTTTAAGATGAAGTACACAAAAACAAAGGTCATTATTACAGTCATTCCAGAGACAACATAGTCTTTACAACTCCAAGGCCACATGCCTAGTACAAGAGTTTTAAACATGTAAATAGATAAAAGTCTTCATCTTCATGTGCCACAGGCAAACATGTTGAGTGTAGACTCATGACTCCTAATCCTCATCAGAGTAACCTGCAACATCACAAGTTATAGCCACAGTGGGTCAATACATTGGAATAGTATTGGCAAGTGATACCTTAGTATAATTTAGGTGGACTAGATACTATATGCAATTTGGCTAAGTGTATCTTGGCTTGCTTTGCTCAAAATAGGTTTTTCCTATTAGTTGAAAACACTAAGTTTTTCTTGGTCAAACTTTTCCCAAGGAACCACCAATAGACATTGAGGTCCTTCACCCACAAGTTTTACTTAGAAATTGGGATGAGGAGATTCTTGATAGCTTCCATGTCTTTGCTCAAGTTGTCCTTTTCCAGGGACATGGCTAAGTACTTAGATTCTTCCATCTGCAGAGGTTGTGCACTTTCCCACCAAACTTGATTTTCACCAAGACAGGACCTTTCAGAAGCCTTCCCTTAGACCAAATGGACGCGTTCCAACCTATCATCCCACTACCACCAACTGTCCAAATGGCTAAGTTCTAGCAACCTACGTGATCCAGGCAGAGCCCATATTGCCAAGTGGCTGCACTAGAAGCTTCTTAACATTTGGCCTCTAAAATCTCTTTGTTCCTGGGTGGCTTTCCACAAGTGAGATACACAAGGTAAACCATAGAAATGGGCCTTGTGTAACCACTCAACATAAACCATTCCTTCCATTCCACCCAGGTGTTTCATTTACTTAGTTGTTTTATTAGGAAAAACACAAGTCCAAAGACTTAGAAATATTTTTATCATAGCATGTATATTTTCACCACCCTTGGTTGCTACTAGCTAGGCTAAGCATGGCATAGATAAGCATCTTAACTTAGAAATTTTCCTAGCAATTCTACAACTACTAGGATTTCCCAACATGGCATATAAGAAAAATATAACATGCAAGACTAGCAAAATATTTCTAATGCTTAGTAGAAAACATAGGGATAAAAATATCATGAAGCACCACTTGCCTTGGTAGTTTGGAGAGTAGCTACACTCCTCACAATCACAATCACTATTGGCACCAAAATCTACACATAAAATCATAGCAACAATCACATACAAAATATATACAAACAAAAATATATGAATGCATGCAATATGATATGTGATGATTTTTAAAACTCAACAAAGTAAGTGTACATTACTGGTTCATAAACAAGTTCAAAACTAGCCAAACAACATTTATTTAAAACTTAAAATATTTCTTAAACAATTCATATACTCAAAATAGCCCTACACATGTTTCTGTAAATAAAACCATTTTAATAGAAGCAAAACATTAAACACATTTCATATTTAGAAAGGGCTTGTTCTCCTGATTCCATTTATATAAAATTTGTCAAATTTGAACGTGGAAATCAAAAGTTATAGCTAAAACAAAATCAAACAACTAATAGATTCAAATTCTGATTTTAAATCTAATTCCTAGCCACGCGTCACGGTCTGATTGGCGCGTACCGGTTCGCTTCGGATCACGCTTCTGAGCCGCTGGATCTAACTTAATCGCGCGGCTCATATTGAATCGTACCGCTTCGTCCAGGTTCTATCGTATCCGCAGGATCTAGATCTAACGGCGCTCAGCACTCGACCATCCAGTGGCGGCGCTGGCAGCGGTGACAGGCGGCGACGCCTCTGTCAGAACTGCTACCGGCGTTCTAGGTCGCGCGGGAGAGGGGGAAGGGGCTTACTGGTCAAGGGGCGCGCTGTAGTGGCCGAGGGAGCTCGTCGGAGTTGCTAGCGGCGTCAGATGCTTGCTGTTGAAGACGTTGCCAAGGCTCTGCATCGACCTAGCACAAGGCAGATGATTTAGGAGATGCGCAAGGACCTGGCGATCAAGACAGTAGCAAAGGGGAGGCAAGGGGCGGTCTCGTTTTACCTGAATCGCACGTCGGAGTCGAGCGACGGCTCAGGTGCTCGCGGGTGTGGACGAAAACGTCGTTCTGGGTCACGAGAAAGTAAACAGAGGGCATCAGTGAACGCGCAAGGACGTGCTGGTTACGATGGTTTGAACTAGAGGCAGGGGGCCGGCCAGTACTCACCGAGATTCGTCGCCGGAGTGCGTCTGTCTGTGGCGCCGCAAGAGCGATTGCGGGCAGCCTGGTGGCGGAGAGGTGGCGCTAGGTGAGGGGAAATGGCAGCGGTGCAGAGGGGGTTGTGTAGGCAGAAGGGGAGTGGTGATTAAGCGCATAATCAATGGCAATTATGCCCGTAGTGACTGTGGCGAGGTAACGGCAGAGCGAGCGTCGCGGTCGCGTGTGATTGACGACGACGACGTGGTCGCAGGGTCCACTTGTCAGCGAATAAAACATAGAGGAGATGGGGTCGTGTGGTCAGTGACCTGGTGGGTTCGTCCGCGAGTGAGAGAGAGAGAGAGTGGGAACCCGGGTGGGGTTAATGGGCTGAATTTGTCGTTGGGCTAGATAGGTGGTGCCGGCCCTTTTCTATTTCTTTTCTCCTTTTCTTTTTCTGTTTTGATTTTCTGAAATGATTTTCAACTTCAAATAAAATGAGTTTGAATTAAAATCTTCTCTAGGTTTTTATACTGCAAACCTTGCACTCAAATGTGTGTCAAACACTACTGTTTATTCAAAACACTTTGACCAAATGAAAAATAAAATAAAACCAAGCCTTTATGTGATATATACAATAGGCATAATATTGGTTTTATTTACTCCTTTTGTTTTGAAAACTTTTCTCAAGCTTTTGAAGGTGCCTAAGTTTGAATTCAATCCTTACTGAACAAAACAAAGTACTCTTCTCATTGGAAGATAGCATTAAGTCTAGAGCAAACTTACATGAAATAATATGCATATATGCTTCTGTTTTGAAGTGATTTGTTTGAAATGAAATTCATGTGATCATGGATGCATGGATGATATGCATGAGTTTAAAACATGATTTTAGGTATGTTACATGTTTAGATGGTATCAGAATAACAAAACCATAGATCCTCCAGAAATCTAGTTTTATTTCTTTTCACCACTTTTCTTCAAAACCAAGCTTGCTCTGGATGCCTATATCAAGTGCACATCATATACCTTGGATATAAGCATCCCTAAATAATTAACCCAATTATTTGGACTTTTAATCTATTTAATTCCCTTTATTTACCAAATACCCAAAATCCTTGTCTATAAAGGAAGTTTGTTTTTCTCCAAGTCACCATGCCAACTTAAGGAACATTTGATGCCTATATATCATATCCCATATTCCCAACTCAAAAATAAATATTTTTGAGATTCTTTATTATTTCTTTTTGCCCTTTTTCTCAAATGGAAAAAACAACAAATAATTCCCCAAAAATACTTTTCGACCTCAATAAATCCCAATAAAATTTTCCAATATGTAGTATGGTATTCAGGACCCTATCACATAAAAAACCAAGCTTGCCCAATGTAAAATTTTCATCTTTGCTTCCATAATCTACTTCAGCACTTTTTGAAGAAGTGCATTTAAATGGGATTATAATATTCAGAAAAATCCCATTTAAATTATGGAGATATTATGTGACCCCATCTATCTGCCAGTACCATTTCCACACCTTGTCCAATGCAACTTTTGGAACTTTGTTCACAAGCCTCCAAACAATCAAATTTGCCAAAACCATCAAATCTTGATTCAAACCACCACCACACCAGCCCCAAACTTGTCAAGTACTCCCTCATAGCATAACCCACCCCTCTGGTCAACCTGTACTGTAGCATGGCCCCACAACCCTTGCCCCACATGACTACTTAAGAGGGAGACAAAGGAAATGTCTTGTCCAAACCAATTCTTTACTCCTTGCAGCCTCCAACTCCCTCTTTGCTAGACCCATGACCAAAAGATCACCCCACACACTCCCACCGCCCCTGGCCACCAATGGGAAGGCCATGGACCAAGCCTTAGCTCCTCCATGAGCTAGGATCACCATGGACCACCCCTCTCGGGTTTATAAGGCCACAGGCCACCCCATCTCGCCCCTCTGCCCTCATTTGCCCCCTCTCCCCTCCACATACCTCCTAGATCTCCCGTCTCTTCCCCTTGCTCTGCCCTGCTCGAACGAAGGAGGAAGAAAAGTTTCGGCCACCTCACTCTCCCCGAGGTAGGCTCCTCCCTTGTCCCTCCTCTCCCTCTGCATGTCACCTAGCCACACTCCTCTCTTCCTGCTGGTGCTAATGGTGCTCATCTTGTGGACATGCATGTGTAGAGGTTGTTGGGTTTCGTAGCATGGAAAACAAAAAATTTCTATCGCATACAAACAAACAAGCCAAGATCTATCTACTAGATTGTAGCAACGAGTCGATGGAATAACTTACCCTCAAATATTCCAAAGTGTTTAACGAGAGCGGATTCTCGTGGGTGATGTAGTCGTACTCTTCCCGATCTCAAGATCGCGTAGACGATCCTTCCGGCGCTTCGTTCCGGCAGCGCTCCCGCAATCGGTCACACGTTCGGTACTCGACGAAGACCTTCCTCTCCCTTGTTCCAGCAGGCAGCGGAGGTTGTAGCACTCTCCTCGAGATTTCGGCAGCACAACGGCGTGGTACCGGAAGTAGAGGTGAGATCCCGCAGGGCTTCGCCTTAAGCCGGAGCGAGTATGGCGGAGTATGAGAGAGCTCCTCGGCGATCTAGGGTTTAGACACACCAAGGAGGAGGGGCTAGAGCGGGCGGCCAGGGTTCCGGGGACCCCAAGTCGGCGGCTAGGGCAAAACCCTAGGTGGAGGCGGCGACTATGGAGGGCTGCAGCTTCTAGGGTTTGAGGTGAGGGACTTGTGTGTCTAGAGGAGGGAGCCCTGCCCCTCCTTATATAGGTGGAGGGGCCGGCCGCGCCAAGGGGAGGGAGGGGAGTCCGTCCTCAACTCGGCTTGGAGGTGGGCCGCCGGTTGGAGGAGGGATTCCCTCCCCAACTCGGTTTCACACTCCTTCCTCTTTTCCACTTCCCAAAACTTGCCGTTTGACTTTCAAACTAGCCGTTTGACTTTTCAATTTAGGATTTGATTAAACCCTTTATTTTGGACAGCGAATACACTTAGTACATGATGAAATCATTCCAACTTGCAATGACACACTCATGTACCCCTTCCCCTCCGGAGTGCCGGACATTCCGGAACCTTCTAGAACATTCCCGATGAAAACACCGGAATCATTCCCGAACTCCGAAACGGAACTTTCCATATATGAATATTATTCTCCGTACCATTCCGGATCACCTCGTGATATCCCGGATCCCATAGGAGACTCCGAACAAAATTCGATCTCTTTCTCATAATACCATAACTACTCAAACAACGTCGAATCCTTAAGTGTGTCTCCCTACGGTTCGTGAATTATGCGGACATGATCGAGACATTTCTCCGAACAATAACCAATAGAGGAATCTGGAAATTCATATGGCTCCCACATATTTCTACGATTACTTTGCGATCGAATGAACCACTTACATATGATACCAATTTCCCTTTGTCTCACGATAGTTTACTTATCCGAGGTTATGATCGTCGGTATCCCTGCATACCTAGTTCAACCTCGTTACCGATAAGTACTCTTTTCTCGTTCCCGTGATATGTGATCCCTTGTGAGCCAGTCACATGCTTGCAAGCTAATTGGATGACATTTCACCGAGAGGGCCCAGAGTATATCTATCCGTCATATGGATGGACAAATTCCACTCTTGATCCATGTGTCTCAACCAATACTTTGCGAACACTCAATGCCACCTTTATAGCCACCCAGTTACGGTGTGGTGTTTGATGTCATCAAAGCATCCATCCGGTAAAGGTGATATGCATGATCGCATGGTCGAAGGAATTAGGTTACTATGTATCAGAAAGCATATAGCAATTGAACTATTTAAATGACTTGATCTTTGTGCTACGCTTATCTATAGGAGTATGTCCATCATATCATTCTCCTAACGATATGATCTTGTTGTTGATAACATCTCAATGTTCATGATAGGGAAACCACAATCATATATCAACCAACAATCTAGTGTTGTATAGAGGCTATACTTAGGACTTCAAATTAAGTTTACAAATCACACAAGTATCAATGTTTCCTTGTTAATACTATTATAGCATGAATGTAAACATTTATCATAAACACAAAGATATAATAATAACTATATTTATTATTGCCTCTAGGGCATATCTCCAACAGTCTCCCACTTGCACTAGAGTCATCTAATCTAGATTACATGGTAATATACCGAACACCCATGGCAGTTTGGTGTTGGTCATGTTTTGCCCTCGGGAGAGGTTTAGTCAACGGATCCGCCACATTCAGATCTGTGTGTACTTTGCAAATCTTTATATCCCCATCTTGGATATGTTCTCGAATAGCGTGAAAACGTAGCTTGATGTGCTTCAGCTTCTTGTGTGACCTTGGTTCTTGCGCATTGGCTATGGCGCCCATGTTATCACAGTAGATAGACATTGGGTCCAGCGCACTAGGAACCACACCCAGCTCTATAATGAACTCTTTCATCCATATCGCTTCTTGTGAAGCCTCCGAAGCAGCCATGTATTCTGATTCAGTTGAAGATCTCGCCACAACGCTTTGCTTTGCACTCCTCCATCTAACTGCTGCACCATTCAAAATAAATATGTATCCAGATTGTGATTTAGAATCATCCGGATCGGTGTTCCAACTAGCATCGGTGTAACCATTAACAACGAGCTGTTCATCACCTCCATAAGAAAGAACCATATCCTTAGTTCTTCACAAGTACTTAAGGATGTTTTTGACCGCTGTCCAATGATCCACTCCTGGATCACTTTGATATCTTCTAGTCAAACTAACAGCATATGCAATGTCGGGTCTAGTACATAGCATGGCATACATTAGAGATCCTATGGCTGAGGCATCGGGAGTCTTACTCATCCTTTCTCTATCTTCTGCCGATGTCGTACTTTGAGTTTTACTCAAGGTCATATTGGGCAACATGGGCAAGAACCCTTTCTTGCTATCTTCCATTCCAAACCTCTTTAGAACTTTGTCCAAATATGTACTCTGTGACAATGATATTAGGCGTTTCGATCTATCTCTGTAAATCTTTATGCCTAATATGTAAGCTGCTTCGCCAAGATCCTTCATTGAAAAACTATTATTCAAATATTCCTTGACACTATTAAGAAGGTCTACATCATTCCCAATCAACAATATGTCATCCACATATAGTATTAAGAATGCTACAGAGCTCCCACTCACTTTCTTGTAAATACAAGATTCTCCATAAGTTTGTATAAAACAAAAACTTTTGATTACCTTATCAAAACGTTGCAACTTCGGGATGCTTGCTTCAATCCATAGATGGATCGTCGAAGTTTGCATACCTTGTTAGCATCTTTAGGATCGACAAAACCTTTGGGTTGCATCATATACAACTCTTCATCAATGTCTCCATTGAGGAATGTTGTTTTGACATCCATCTGCCATATCTCATAATCATAATATGCAGCGATTGCTAACATAATCCTCACAGACTTTAGCTTCGCTACCGGTGAGAAAGTCTCATCGTAGTCAACTACTTGAATTTGTCGAAACCCTTTTGCGACAAGTCAAGCTTTATAGACAGTAACATTACCATCAACATATGTTTTCTTCTTGAAAATCCATTTGTTCTCGACAGCCTTTCGGCCATCCGGTAAGTCCACCAAAGTCCATACTTGGTTTTCGTACATGGATCCAATCTCCGATTTCATGGCTTCTTGCCATTTATTGGAATCTAGGCTCATCATCGCTTCCTCATATGTCTCGGGGTCATCGGTGTTGTCCACCAACATGACACTCATAACGGAATCATACCAATCTGGAGTCGTACGAGTTCTCGTTGACCTCCGAGGCTCTGTAGCAACTTCAACCGAAGTTTCATGATCACCATCATTAGCTTCCTCTCTTATTGGTGCAGGCACCATAGGAACTTCTTCCGGTGCTGCGCTACTCGCAATTTCGAGAGAAGGTTCGACAACCTCGTCGAGTTCTACTTTCCTTCCAGTCACTTCTTTCGAGAGAAATTCCTTCTCTAGAAAGGATTCATTCTTGGCAACGAAGATTTTGCCTTCGGATCTATGATAGAAGGTATACCCAATAGTTTCCTTTGGGTATCCTATGAAGACGCATTTTTCCTCTTTGGGTTCAAGCTTGTGCGGCTGTAACTTCTTTACATAGGCTTCACAACCCCAAACTTTAAGGAACGACAATTTAGGTTTCATCCCAAACCATAATTCATACGGTGTCGTTTCAACGGATTTAGACGGTGCCCTATTTAAAGTGAATGCGGCTGTTTCTAATGCATAACCCCAAAATGATAGCGGTAAATCTGTAAGCGACATCATAGAACGAACCATATCTAAGAGAGTTCGATTACGATGTTCGGATACACCATTACGCTGTGGTGTTCCCGGCGGTGTCAATTGTGAAAGTATTCCGCATTTCTTCAAATGCTCGCCAAACTCGTAACTTAGATATTCACCTCCACGATCAGAACGTAGAAATTTAATCTTCTTGTTACGTTGATTCTCTACCTCACTTTGAAACTCCTTAAACTTCTCGAAAGTTTCGGACTTATGTTTCATGAAATAGATATACCCATATCTACTCAAGTCATCCGTGGAGGTAAGAACATAACGATAACCACCGCGCGATGCTACACTCATTGGACCACATACATCGGTATGTATGATTTCCAATAGGTCTGTAGCTCGCTCCATCATACCAGAAAATGGAGTCTTAGTCATTTTTCCCATCAGACATGCTTCGCATCTTTCAAGTGATTCAAAATCAAGTGATTCAAGAAGTCCATCGGAATGGAGTTTCTTCATACGTTTCACTCCAATGTGACCAAGACGACAGTGCCACATATAGATCGAATTATCGCTTCATTTCAAACGTTTAGCCTCAATGTTGTTGATATGTGTATTTCCACTATCGAGATTCAATAAGAATAGACCATCTATCAAAGGTGCATGTGCATAAAACATAATACTCATATAAATCGAACAACCATTATTCTCGGATTTAAACAAGTAACCGTCTCGCAATAAACAAGATCCCGATATAATGTTCATGCTCAACGCAGGCACCAAATAACAATTATTTAAGTATAAAACTAATCCTGATGGTAGATGAAGGGGTAGCGTGCCGACCGCGATCACATCAACCTTTGATCGATTTCCCACGCGCATCGTCACCTCGTTCTTCGCTAGCTTCCGTTTATTCTGCAGCACCTGTTTCGAGTTACAAATATGAGCAACCGAACCAGTATCAAATACCAAGGCACTACTACGAGTACTAGTGAGATACACATCAATAACATGTATATCAGATATACCTTTCTTCTTGATGTTGCCGTTCTTCAAATCCGCCAAGTACTTTGGGCAATTCCGCTTCCAGTGACCTTCTCCCTTGCAGTAAAAGCACTCAGTATCAGGCTTAGGTCCAGCCTTGGTCTTCTTCGTCGGCGTGGTAACTTTCTTACCACCCTTCTTGAAGTGTCCCTTCTTCTTAGACTTGCCTTTCTTGAATTTGGTGGTCTTATTGACCAACAACACTTGGTGCTCTTTCTTGATCTCCACTTCTGCAGATTTCAACATGGCAAAGAGTTCTGGCAACGTCTTGTTCATGTTCTGCATGTTGTAGTTCATCACAAAGTTCTTATAACTTGGTGGTAGTGATTGGAGGACACGGTAAATCCCCAAAGCATTAGGAATCACTATACCCAAGCTTTGAAGTTTGTTTGCGTGCCCAGACATCTTAAGCACATGCTCACTGACGGAGCTGCCCTCTTCCATCTTGCAGTTAAAGAACTTTTCAGAAGCCTCATAGCTTTCGATTGCCGCATGAGTCTCAAAAATCAATTTGAGATCCTCGTTCTGAATCTTCAAACCTTTTCTGAAGCTCCGATTCCAAACCATACAAGATAGCACACTGAACTATGGAGTACTGATTCTTCCGAGCGAGGTAAACATTCTTTACTTCATCGGAAGCATCAGCTGCAGGTGGGTCACCCAGCGGTGCATCCAACACATAGGTCAAATTACCAGCTGTGAGGACAATCCTCAAATTGCGGAACCAATCCGCGAAGTTGCTTCCATTGTTTTTCAACTTTTCTTTCTCTAGGAACGCATTAAAATTAATGGTAGGGGATGCCATTGATCTACAACATATTTGCAATAGTTTAGACTAAGTTTATGACAAATTGAGTTCAAATTAATTAATGAAGTTAATCTAGGTGAACTCCCACTCAAAACAACATCCCTCACATTGTTTTAGTGATCACACGAACCAAATCCACTACATCAACACCGATCATCACGAGAGTTGATATAGTTTCAATGGCGAACAATCGTCATGTTCATCATATCTACTATATGATTCATGCTTTACCTTTCGGTGATCCGTGTTCCGAGACCATGTCTATACATGCTAGGCTCGTCAAAATCAAACCTTAGTTTCCGCATGAGCAAATCTGGCTTGCTCACGTTGTATACACTTGCAGAATCTAACACACCCGATCATCACGTGGTTCTTCGAAACAACAAGCTTTAGCAACGGTGCTAACTAAGGGTGAACACTTTATGACTTGAAATTCATGTGCATGAGGGATCATCTTATAATGCTACCGTCGTCTACTAAGCAATACAAGATGCATAAAGGATTAACATCACATGCAATTCAATATATATGTGATATGATATGGCCTTTCTTCTTTGTGCTTCCGATCTCCATCTTCAAGCACGAACATGATCTCCATCATCACCGGCATTGCATCAAGGTCAATGACGCTTCTCCATGGTTGTCGTCCACCGGCTTCAACTATTACAACTACTTTGAATAGACACGCGGGTCTTAACATAAATTAAAGACAACCATATGGCTCCTGCCGGTTGCCAACTTACAATAAGGAACATTGCATACATCAAATATAATCACAATCATGGCCATATCACATCACTGCACACCCCTGCAAAACAAAGTTAGACGCCTCTACTTTCTTTGCATATTTTACGTGGTTTGGGGCTTTCAATAAGTGTCATTCTAACTTACGAACAAGAACCACAACGTTGATACTAGCATTGTTAATCACCCGTTGTAAATTGGATATTAACTATGGTAGGAGAAACAGGCACCCGCAAAGCCACTTATGCAATACAAGTTGCATGTCAAGCGTGGAGCAAGTCTCATGAACGATGTCATGTAAGGTTAGCCCGGACCGCTTCATCCCAACATACCACAAGATGCAAAGTACACAAGAAGCAATCGACAATAAAAGCATCAACGCCCACAATGACCATTGTGTTCTACTCGTGCAACAGATCTACATATAGACACGGCTCTGATACCTCTATAGGGTTTCGTAGAATGGAATTTCTATCGCATACAAACAAACAAGCCAAGATCTATCTACTAGATTGTAGCAACGAGTCGATGGAATAACTTACCCTCAAAGATTCCAAAGTGTTTAACGAGAGCGGATTCTCGTGGGTGATGTAGTCGTACTCTTCCCGATCTCAAGATCGCGTAGACGATCCTTCCGGCGCTGCGTTCCGGCAGCGCTCCCGCAGTCGGTCACACGTTCGGTACTCGACGAAGACCTTCCTCTCCCTTGTTCCAGCAGGCAGCGGAGGTTGTAGCAATCTCCTCGAGATTCCGGCAGCACAACGGCGTGGTACCGGAAGTAGAGGTGAGATCCCGCAGGGCTTCGCCTTAAGCCGGAGCGAGTATGGTGGAGTATGAGAGAGCTCCTCGGCGATCTAGGGTTTAGACACACCAAGGAGGAGGGGCTAGAGCCGGCGGCTAGGGTTCCGGGGACCCCAAGTCGGCGGCTAGGGCAAAACCCTAGGTGGAGGCGGCGGCTATGGAGGGCTGCAGCTTCTAGGGTTTGAGGTGAGGGACTTGTGTGTCTAGAGGAGGGAGCCCTGCCCCTCCTTATATAGGTGGAGGGGCCGGCCGCTCCAAGGGGAGGGAGGGGAGTCCCTCCCCAACTCGCCTTGGAGGTGGGCCGCCGGTTGGAGGAGGGATTCCCTCCCCAACTCGGTTTCACACTCCTTCCTCTTTTCCACTTTCCAAAACTTGCCGTTTGACTTTCAAACTAGCCGTTTGACTTTTCAATTTAGGATTTGATTAAACCCTTTATTTCGGACAGCGAATACACTTAGTACATGATGCAATCATTCCAACTTTCAATGACACACTCATGTACCCCTTCCCCTCCGGAGTGCCGGACATTCCGGAACCTTCTAGAACATTCCCGATGAAAACACCGGAATCATTCCCGAACTCCGAAACGGAACTTTCCTTATATGAATCTTATTCTCCGGACCATTCCGGATCACCTCGTGATATCCCGGATCCCATCCGAGACTCCGAACAACATTCAGTCTCTTTCTCATAATACCATAACTACTCAAAATACGTCGAATCCTTAAGTGTGTCTCCCTACGGTTCGTGAATTATGCGGACATGATTGAGACATTTCTCCGAACAATAACCAATAGAGGAATCTGGAAATTCATATGGCTCCCACATATTTCTACGATTACTTTGTGATCGAATGAACCACTTACATATGATACCAATTTCCCTTTGTCTCACGATAGTTTACTTATCCGAGGTTATGATCGTCGGTATCTCTGCATACCTAGTTCAACCTCGTTACCGATAAGTAATCTTTTCTCGTTCCCGTGATATGTGATCCCTTGTGATCCAGTCACATGCTTGCAAGCTAATTGGATGACATTTCACCGAGAGGGCCTAGAGTATATCTATCCGTCATATGGATGGACAAATTCCACTCTTGATCCATGTGTCTCAACCAATACTTTCCGAACACTCAATCCCACCTTTATAGCCACCCAGTTACGGTGTGGTGTTTGATGTCATCAAAGCATCCATCCGGTAAAGGTGATATGCATGATCTCATGGTCGAAGGAATTAGGTTACTATGTATCAGAAAGAATATAGCAATTGAACTATTTAAATGACTTGATCTTTATGCTACGCTTATCTATAGGAGTATGTCCATCATATCATTCTCCTACCGATATGATCTTGTTGTTGATAACATCTCAATGTTCATGATAGGGAAACCACAATCATATATCAACCAACAAGCTAGTGTTGTATAGAGGCTATACTACGGACTTCAAATTAAGTTTACAAATCACACAAGTATCAATGTTTCCTTGTTAATACTATTATATCATGAATGTAAACATTTATCATAAACACAAAGATATAATAATAACTATATTTATTATTGCCTCTAGGGCATATCTCCAACAGAGGTCCCAACCTTGAATAAGGTAGAGCCCCCTGTGTTTACAATGCTAGTCCCTGGATCAATAGCTAGCATCCACAGTTAAGATGTAATATCAAGAAACAAAGGTCATAACATAACTTTATAACCAGGAATAACATAATTTTATTACATCATACACAACTCATTTGGCTATTACATTACATTGCAGCGGAATAACTATAGCCATGGGGTCCTTCATCTTCAAAGTGCCACAGGCAGATGTTGGTTGTAGACTTTGTAATCCTAATCAATCAATCTTCACAAAAAAAACAATCAAACCTGCAACATACAAGTTACAGCCACAAAGGGTCAATACATTTGAATTTATTGGCAAGTGATACTATGGTATTTATAGTGGAGTCTATTATCTATATGCATTTGGCTAAGTGGAGTTGAGGCTTGCATTGCTCAAAATAGATTTTTCCTTAACATTTGAAAATACTAAGTTTTTGCTTTGACAAAATCATTTTTCTCAATCAAAGATTGAAGATCCTTTGCAAGGCATCTCTCAATCAAAGATTGAAGATTTCAGACAACCCTTGTTCAAACCACAAATTTTAACTTAGAAATTTGAATGATGAGATTCTTGATTGCTTCCATGTCTTGATGCTCAAATTGTCCTTTACTAGGGACATGGCTAAGTACTTAGATTTTACACTCTGCAGAGGTGGTGCACTTTCCCCACAAGACTTGGTTTCCCAAGACAAGATCTTTAAGAAGCCTTCCCTTAGACCAAAATGGACGCGCTCCAACCTATCAAACACTACCACCCACTGTCCATATGGCTAAGTTCTTGCAACCTATATGATCATGGCAGAGCCCATATTGCCAAGTGGTTGCACTTGAAACTTCTCAACATTTGTGTTATCACCACATTTTGGCCAAAGGAGGAGATGGGCCGTAATCAAGATGGGCTTAGAAGATACGTATATGCAACGTGTTGTTGAATCGGCCTCGTGCGTTGATTTGGGCTAAATTGCCCGTGTATATTATATTGTAATAGGTTACGTTTCGGTTTAGGTAAGAGATAGAGTTGTTAGAATTATTCCAAAGATAGAAAGTCTCCGGACTATAAATATGTACCTAAGGTTATTAAGAAAAGGAGGACGATCACGTTCACGACAAACACAATCTCGGCGCATCGCCACCCCTTGTTTCTAGGGTTTTTCTCGGGTAAGTGCCATGCTGCCTAGATCGCATCTTGCGATCTAGGCAGTATCTACTTATGCATTATTTGGTGTTACTCGTACTGAAGCCTTGTTTATGGCGAGTAACACTATTATCATAGATTTGTTTAGGCTAGCATCGGTACCTTTTTGCTATGACCGTTTAGTTATGCTACCTCTAGTTATCTCGCCGCCTTTGCACCTTTTCCCAGGTGTAAGGGTGGCATCTTGCTTGATCTTTATTTAAGTCGATTTGATCTATTATAGTTGTGCCTTGTTCTCCAAGGTTTAGTTTGATATCCACATGATCAGGCCTTGCAAACGGGTTGAACGATCCAGTAATATGTAAGATATGGTTTGCCGATCCGAGAGGAGTTGTTCCGGGAATTGACTTTACGTTGGTTTTTAGGCCTTCTCTAGGGTTAGTTTTCTATCATCTTTTGTATCTACCAGGCTCAATTACGTGTAGGATGTTCCAATTATGTGGTGAAAACGTTAAACTGTTGTAGATCGATTTGACTTGTATTGATGAAGCAAAACCCCATGTTATCGTAGATCTAATGCAGAACCATGGGATAATCGGCTCCAGGAGCCGATTCACAGGGAAACCTGGGAGCCGGTTGCGGCTTGAATTTTACGTGTGTTTGTTTGCCATGCAGGAAACCACTCGAAGCAACCCATCACCTTCCTGACCAGGTATAGGTCAGGTGGCACGCCCTCGCATCCGCCAGGACGTGTGCCGGAGTTTTGCGGGCCGTTGCCCGAGGGACCAGGGCCCACCAGCAGTTCTGGGAGCCTCCCGGCTCTTCGTGTTGTTCGTCGCTGCTCGCCGGTGGGTTTTGACAGGCAACACATTCTGGCACGCCCGGTGGGACCTTCAACAACATCTGCATCAACATCCGACGCTGCGATGGAGGGCAGACCGGTCACGTACGACGATTTGCCTGAGGAGCACAAGGCAAAGTACGATGATATCAAAGCTCTCTTCGAAGCCGATCTCATCGGCTCTTTTGAGAGGACTCGTAAACATGGCATCAGGTGGAAAGGGTTCTCACCCGAAGGTGCTCTTGATGAGGTGGATATGTCCGTTCCTTCAGAGGAGCGCACCAGAGCTCTGCGACAGGAAGTCAATTACATGGTAGCTCATTCTCTTCACCGCCATTCAGAGAGCTTAGTGAACGCTTTCGAGCGTGTCGCGGTTCGCGTAGTTCAGGAGATCATGAAACATCAGTACTCTCCATCGGGGCCTACTTTAGGGACTCACCAGGGAGAAAGACCGCTCCAGACTAGGCCACAACTGCCATTCACGCTTGCAGCTCCGGAGCCACCAGGGGCACCGGCTTACGTCGTCTACAAGGTCGGAGGTGACCCTGGCGATTGCCAATTCCTGTGTGAACCGCCTAAAGAAATCCCACATGGATATGTGTGCACCTACGTGCCGGACTGCAACAGCTTGACGCGCACGAACCAGGTTGCAACCGCAGGGATTGCTGGGGCAGGAGTTTCTGGAGCAGGGGCTTCGGGAGCAGGTGTTTCTGGAGAAGGGATCTCTGGGGTGGACGCTGATAAACAGGCATGGCTAGCCAAGTATGCCACCGGAACGAGTCATGAGAGTTTAGCCCCTGCAGCTCAAATGGTGGAACAAATTCGTACTATCTTGAGAGACCAGTTCGGCTTCGTGCCGAAGAGAAGGACAATCGGCTATTCCAAGCCGTACCCCAACGAGTTTGATCTGATTCCGCTGCCACCCAAGTATCGGCTTCCTGAGTTCTCAAGGTTTAGCGGATCAGAAGGGTCGAGCTCGATCGAGCATGTGAGCCGATACCTGGCACAGTTAGGCATGATATCAGTATCAGATCAGTTGCGCGTAAGGTTCTTTGCGCAATCTCTGACAGGACCAGCTTTTGGGTGGTACACCTCGCTGCCACCTGATTCGATCCAGACCTGGAAGCAACTGGAAGAGCAGTTCCACATTCAGTATCATTCAGAAGCTACCAAGGCTGGCATTGCAGATCTGGCGCAGTTGCGCCAAAAGAGGGGAGAGACGGTGGCCGAGTACATCCAGCGTTTCAGGACTGTCAAGAACCGATGTTATTCGGCCCGTTTAACTGAGAAAGAATCAGTCGAGCTGGCAGTGTTGGGTCTCTCAGCACCTATCAAGGACCTGGCTTTCCAAGTAGAGTACAATTCATTGGCGCACATGGCCCAGAAGCTGACAATGTACGAACAGCGCCACCCTGAGTTGTACCAAGACAAGTTCAAACGTCCGATAAGCCTGGTCGATATAGAAGAGGAGGATCCTGTACAAGACCAGGAGGTGGCCGTGGCTGAATGGGCTCGGGGGGCAGATCCTGTGTCCTGCAAATGGGTAAAGCATCAAGGGCCGGCAAAAGGGTTCGACTTTGACGTGACCAAAGCTGAGCAGATATTTGATTTCCTGCTGAAACAAAAGCAGCTGAAGTTACCCAAAGGCCATAAAATCCCTACGGCTCAAGAGATGAACGGGAGACCATACTGCAAGTGGCATCACTCGTTCACCCACACCACCAATGATTGCAAAGAGCTACGTCGCCAGATCCAAACGGCCATAGAACAGGGCCGTCTGATCCTTGGGCAATTCGCCATGAAAGTAGACACAAACCCATTTCCGGGCGTCAACATGGTAGAACATAGCCACTCCACGAGGCGCCAGTTGGATTTCTCGTTCGATGTTAACATTGCAGGACCTGTGTACCACCGTGACACATATAAGGAGGAAGGCGGTCGCTCTCAGGGCAGAGAAAGAGAAGAGGCTAGTCCACGTGACTGGCCCCGTTACGATGACAGGAGGTATTTAACCGAGGAGCAAGTGAGAAGCGTGCGATATCAGAATCCACACTCCACGCATCTCCTTAACAATTATGAGCGTCAGTATGACCGACGTCGTCGGCACGATAGGGACAATGAAGGATATGAGCACCTCGCTAGGAAAAAGTCGAAGGAAAAAGAAGGCGTGGATAAACATTGGGATTGTCCTTTCTTCAAGTACTGCTAGGACGCGGGAATGAGCCGATTGCCTATGATCGACAACTGCCCAGAGTGTGGACAGCAGAAGGATAACACCGGTCCAGTCTCAGTGTTCAAGCGTCTAGGACCCCTCCCACCTCAGAACAGGCAAGAGGAGTCATCTCGAGCACAAGGTCTCAAGGAGCTAAAGGGTGAAAAAGAAGAAGACAGATATCACCAGCCAAGGTGGTGCCCCGATGGGCTCAGACACACCCAAAAGCGTAGAGTTCAGCGACTGCGTAGCTTGGAGGAGGCCGAGGCGCAGTACCTCCACGCTTTGAGGAAAGCACGGCCCGATCTGGCCGTGAAAGTTCGGCAAACCTTGGAAACGGAGGCTCGTCCGAAAAGGAAGGAGTGGCGCCCCAAACCAGTAAAAGCCGACGCAAAGACATCGGCTGGCACAAACATGGTGTTCACACTCCCGCCAGAGTTTTGTGCCCCAAGAACCAACGAGCTACCAGTGGCACAGTTTGACTGCGGCCCACGGGCGGTTATCTTTGAGAAGCCACGAGAGAAGAGCTACAAACATCTGAAAGCCCTGTACCTGCGAGGTTATATCAATGGGCAGCCTGTCAGCAAGATGCTGGTTGACACCGGAGCAGCAGTCAATATAATGCCGTACTCCATGCTACGGCGTTTGGGACGCTCCACTGCAGATCTGATCAAAACCAACGTCACGTTAAGCGACTTCAACGGCCAAACTTCAGAAACGCAAGGCGTGCTGAACGTGGATCTGACCGTGGGCAGAAAAACCATCCCTACGTCATTCTTCGTCGTGGACAGCAAAAGCGCCTACGCTATTTTGCTGGGGAGAGATTGGATTCACGCCAACTGCTGCATTCCATCCACGATGCACCAGTGCCTAATACAGTGGGATGGAGATGAAGTGGAGGTCATTCACGCAGATGATTCGATCGAGATCTCCATAGCTGGCATGAACGTCTGGGAAGCAGACGACCAAGAGCCGATATCTGGAATCAGTCTAGACGGCTGTGAGCGCATTGAAGTTACAAAAAACGGGGTGAGGCTGGTCTTATCAACCGGCCTGACAGAGTAGCAAAGTCCACGATCGTACGTGGTATGGCCGATCCCCGTGATCGGCCGCAAAAAATAAAACGCAGTAATCTCGCGACAAGCATGTCATGCAGTCGTAGTAGGGAGATGCCCTGCCATTGTGGAGCACAAATAAGTTGTAAACCTTCCTTGATTGATGCAACTACAAAGGGGGCCGATTCAGGCAATCGGCCCAAATTATTTTTGTTACCCTCACCAATTGTTTGCCCCGTCTTTAGCATCGATTTAACAGGTGATGGAAAGCTAGGGTATGGGTTCAACTCCGCTGATGAACTAGAAGAAATTGACATCGGTCCTGGGGATAAGCCACGACCGACATTTATCAGCAAGAAGTTAGATCCGCATTTGCGGGGCCCGATGATAGCTTTGTTGAAAGAATATCCAGATTGCTTTGCCTGGGACTATACAGAAATGCCCGGGCTAGACAGGAGCATCATCGAGCATAGACTCCCGCTTAAAAAAGGTTTTCGGCCGTTCCAGCAGCGAGCACGACAGATGAAGGCCGAAATTTTGGAAGAAGTCAAGAAAGAGATCGAGAAAATGTTGACAGCTAAGTTGATCAGGCCATGCAGGTATGCTGAGTGGATTTCTAGTATCGTACCTGTAGAGAAAAAAGATGGCCGCTGGCGTGTTGCCATAGATTTTCGGGATCTCAATAGAGCCACTCCAAAGGATGAGTATCCGATGCCGGTAGCAGAGACATTAATCAACGCAGCTGCTGGTCATAAAGTCTTGAGCTTCATGGATGGCAATGCCGGTTACAACCAAATTTTTATGGCTCCGGAAGATATACACAAGACTGCATTCAGAGTCCCAGGCTCGGTGGGGTTGTTTGAATACGTAGTCATGACGTTTGGACTGAAGAATGCCGGCACCACGTACCAAAGAGCCATAAATTACATTTTCCATGATCTGATCGGCAAGCTGGTGGAAATTTATATCGATGACGTAGTGGTCAATTCTGCCTCAGTAGAAGGACACTTGGGCGATCTGCAGCGCGTCCTGGACCGCACAAGAAAATTCGGCCTACGGATGAATCCAAAAAAGTGTGCCTTCGGTGTAACGGCCGGTCAGTTCTTGGGTTTCTTGGTCCATGAACGCGGAATTGAGATCGGCCTGAAAAGTCAAGAGGCAGTGCGAACAATGAAGCCACCTACCACGAAGAAAGAACTGCAGTCTCTCATCGGCAAGATCAACTTCGTCAGAAGATTCATCTCCAATCTTCCAGGAAGAATAGAGCCGTTCATGGGACTGGTAAAACTTAAATCTGATGAGGAGTTCCGCTGGGGAACAGAACAACAACGAGCCTTCGACGAAATCAAAGAATATTTAACAAAGCCGCCAGTGTTGGTTCCACCCCAGTCAGATAGGCCATTCTACATTTACTTGTCAGTAGCTGACACGTCCATCGCCTCAGTGGTGGTGCAAGTTTACGATGGCCTGGAGCGAGTTGTGTTTTACATCAGCAGAAGGATGCTGGATGCAGAGACAAGGTATCCTGAGGTTGATAAGTTGTGCCTCTGCCTGTTTTTCACCTGCACCAAGCTGCGCCACATCTTGCTCTCAGAAGAGATTATCATTATATGCAAATCAGATGTCATAAAGCACATGCTATCGGCTCCTATGTTGAAAGGCCGACTCGACAAATGGATGTTTGCATTATCGGAGTTTGATATCCGGTATCAACCCGCGAAAGCGGTTAAGGGTCAGGCGTTGGCCGATCTTATTGCCGAAAGAATCAACACCAATATAGCAACACTGTCTATACGAGCGTGGGCTATGTTCTTCGATGGATCGGTTTGTGATGATGATTGCGGCATCGACATTCTACTCGTGATGCCCAGGGGGCAACATATTCCTTCTCCATCAGGCTATCTACCCCTTGCACCAACAACGTCACTAAGTATGAGGCGATACGCAAGGGAATGGAGTTGCTCATCGAAGCTAGAGCAGAAGCAGTGGAAATTTTTGGAGACTCCAAATTGGTGATTTCCCAACTCACGGAGGAATACAAGTGCGAGAGCGAGTCGCTCTTCCCATTATGGTTGCAATGCCGTGAGCTGATGGCACAGTTCCGGTACATAAACTTACACTGGATCCCGCGATCGCAGAATATCGAGGCGAATGATCTCGCACAAATGGCTTCAGGATACAAGGACGTAGCAGATGGAGCTGATGTTCAGGTACAGTTCCTGGAGGCGGACGACTGGAGAGCCTATATCTTCAATTACTTAAAGGATTTGGCTCGGGGGGCACCTAAACGGATAAGGTACAAGGCCATGAAATATGTGCTTATTGGGGACGACATGTTCTACAGGACTCTGGAAGGGTTACTGCTCAAATGTCTGGGGCCAACCGAGGCCAATCGGCTCCTGCACGAGGTACACGAAGGCGCCTGTGCAACTCACCAATCGGCTCACAAGATGAAATGGTTGATCAGGCGATCAGGGTTTTATTGGCCCACCATGCTTGAGGACTGTTTTAGGTACTACAAAGGGTGTCAAGCATGTCAGAAATTTGGAAAAATTCAGATGGTACCCGCGACAGCAATGAACCCCATCATCAAGCCTTGGCCATTCCGAGGTTCGGGCATGGATATGATTGGCAAGATCAATCCTCCGTCAAGCAAAGGCCACATGTGGATTTTGGCCATTACGGATTATTTCACTAAATGGGTGGAAGCCATCCCTATGAAGTCAGTGAGCTCGAAGGATGTTATCGATTTTGTGAAAGAACACGTCATTCATAGATTCAGGATTCCCCAGACTATCACGACCGATGGAGGTTCGGTCTTCATTTCCCACGAGTTTAGAAAGTTCTGTGAGGACACAGGGATTAAGCTGATTCGATCATCTCCATACTATGCTCAAGCAAATGGGCAAGCTGAAGCGTCCAACCAGAGCCTTATCAAGCTGATCAAGAGGAAGGTCGACGAGCACCCTAGGCGTTGGCACGAGGTTTTGTCAGAGGCTTTATGGGCTTACCGCATGTCATGTCATGGAGCGATAAAAACCTCGCCATACCATCTAGTCTATGGACAAGAAGCCGTATTGCCCTGGGAAATTATGGCTGGATCGAGACGTGTCACTTTTCAGAACGATCTAACAACTAAAGAATATGCGGCCCTGATGAGTGACAGTGTTGAGGATTTGACTGAGCTTAGGCTGTGGTCGCTTGAGAAAATCAAAGAAAACAAGGCCAAGGTAGCTCGTGCATATAATAAGAAAGTGAGACCAAAGGAGTTCCACGTTGGCGATCTCGTATGGGAAGCTGTATTGCCATTAGGAACCAAGGATGCAGCATACGGTAAATGGTCTCCAAATTGGCACGGGCCATACAGGGTCGATCAGGTCTTAAGGGGGAACACGTACATGCTGGAGGAGCTGGATGGCGTGAAATTCCCAGTGGCTGTTAACGGTCAGCATCTCAAGAAATATTTCCCAAGCATGTGGGATGATGGACAGTGAGATATGGGGGCCGATACATGAAATCGGCCAATAAAAAAATATTTCCCAAAGCATGTGGGATGATGGACAGTGAGATATGGGGGCCGATACATGAAATCGGCCAATAAACAAAATATACAGCCGATGCACAGCCATCGACTCTAGAGGTTCAAACTGTTACAAGCAGGTTCCAGTTTACATGAACGAGTTACTCAAGGAATGCCTCGAAGGTATGGAGGGCGTCAGCACGGACACGATCCACCTCGGCGATCTCGGCTTCTTCATCTTCGTCCTTGCCCGTCACTAGCTGCTTGTTCAGGGCACGTATTTCTGCCAGATCGGTCTTCAGTTGAGCTTTGTGGCTTTCTGCTTCGTCTTGGGAGCGGGCGATGGATGCTTCCTTGTCACGAATGAGCTGTTTAGTCGCCCGGACCTTCTCTTCAAGATCTTCCAGCTCCCTTTTTAAGGATGCGAGCTCGGCGGTACTGACAGAGGTGTCAGTTTTGGCATCCAGAGACGCCTTTTTCTCGTTGAGCTGCTGACATCTGTCTGCAATATTGGCCTTCAGCGGAAGTTGGGCGCGGCGCAGATTGATCCTTTCCCAAGCTAACTTCACCCTTGACCCGTAGAAAGACAGAGTTACAACGGGCCAAAGCTTCACCTGCAATGCTACTGGGAGTTGGTCCTTGATATCGGCAAGAACGCTCTTCACCTCCTCAGAACCCTCGATCAACTCCTCGATCGGGGAAGACAGCAAGGCTCTAAGACACTGGAATTGAGGTAGAACAGCCCTGGCTTGTGGTTCATCGGTGGCAACAGAGGGAGTTGGTTCGATGGATTCAGGGTCGAACGTCAACAAGCCTGAAATATCACAACCCTGGCAGCCCGAAAGTACGTCAGCGTGCGTCCAACATGGAAGGATGAGCCGAAAGAAGCTAAAGTACCTCGCCTAAGATCGAGGGGATAGCAGATGACGAGACAGTCGGCTTGTGTGTGGTTGCTGGGGGCTTGGCCAAAGTGGTAGCCGTTTCATCTGCACCTTTGGGGATTGCCAGGTCTGGTTTGGCTAAAGGCATCGGCACGGCCCCGGCCTTCCCACTAGAAGCATCGGTCGTCTGCATGGAAGGTGCTTAGCCGATGCGAATGGTGATGAATCGGCAGATGAAGAAACAAGTAGTAAGAGCATGAAGGGTGATGACTTTCGAAACCTCTTGGCTCGACGAAGAAGTTTGCAGTCCCTTGCGAGCCCGATTGGGGCTCACAGGTGGCCCCGCCTCGACTGACGCTCGGGGGGCAGTAGGTTCAGGAACCGGCCTTTTCCTGGGAGCCGATGGTGGCAAATCTTGCTGCTTTGGTGTGGCAGTCCTCTCCGAGTCTGTTAGGCTCGATTCTCCTCGATTGGGTTGTGTGTCCTCGTGGGAGGTGCCTTCGACGGAAGCCTGCAAGAGAGGGAAAGCTAGTAAGCACGAGCATGTCTGCAAGAATGAAAGAATGAGAGAGATCAACCAAGGCATGGATCAGCGTACATGCGAACTTCCTGGAGAAGGGCTCCGGCGCCTCAAAGTCTTCCTGGCAGCTACCTTCTTCACCACCATTCTTGTTTTAGTTGGAACTCGAGGGGCAGCTGACCTTGAAGTTACTTGGTTCTTAGAAGCCGATTGTGGTGATATCGGCTGGTTCTGCATCACGACCTTTTTCAAAGGTGGCGAGTTTTTGCAGAAAAGGACCACTGGAGCTGGTGGGAAGAATTCAAAGGGGGAGCCATCACCGTGTGTAGGTTCAGGACCATCTTGTTGCTGCAAGGAGACAGAGCGGGTTGTTAGAAGAATCATTTGTGAGATGCCTCAAGAAATTTTTACAAGTAATGGTACCTATTATACGGGGATATCATATTCAGCATCGAGCTGTTTCAGCAACGGTCCCAGAGCTCTCCTGAAGGCATGAGTCTTCCACATCGACCACCAGTTTTCAAAGCCATCGGTTGATGAAGCGAAGGTGAGGTCGTTAGGAATTGGGATGGTCAGAGCATCGAAGAAGGAATAACACCTTTGACTGGTGAGAGGATCGGGCAGGTCGGCTCTGCTCTCTGTAAGATGGTGGAGAGAGAGATGGGGAGGTACTTGTCCAAGGCCAAATTGCCGGGCCACTACGACCGGCTGGTAGAATTCATACCCAGGCTTGATTATTCTGTTGGATGTACTCATGCCAACTGGAAGGAAACAGGGACGGATCACAGTGGAAAAGAGCTGCCGAGCGCTGGTGTCATCGGCAAAGTTGTCTAGCCTGAAGGAGATTGGATTTTCAAAATGTTCCGATTCTTCCATGTAAGGAAAGAAGATAGGATTGTCCAGGCCTTGAAAGAAAGTGCGGAACCACTTGGATGCTTCCTGAGGGATCAGTTTACTACCTGGCAGTCTATACAAAGCTTGGCCGTAGCTGGTGCATCGGATCTGCTTCCCTTTGACATCTGGAAAGGTGCAACTCGCCAATAGGGGGAAGTTTGGGATATGGTTTTGAAAATACAGCTGAGCCCATAGTTGAATGAACCACCAAGGACCTCCTGTTTTGACTGCTATGCCAGAGAATAGTTTGACAGACATCAACTGGAGATATCGATAGACCTCTCCAAGGAACAGTTTGCCGATGCCAAGTTGAGTGCCTTTGGCAAGATCGTAGGCTAAGGAGAGATAATTCTTGGTTGGAGCAAGGGAAGGGCCACAGAATATGAAATGTTCCAGCCAGAAGTTAAGAAAAGCTGTGTGTTCTTTCTCTGTGACAGGGCCTTTAGTTTTCATATGGCGTTGGAGGTAGGCACCCCAGTTCGTGCAGTCTGTTTTGGAAGACAGCTTGTAGGGGACCTTGGTCAGCTTGAAAGCAGAGGGGATGGGTGATGTAACATCCAGACCAGTAATCATCACCATGTCTAACAGAGTTGGTGTCATGGGGCCATGACCGAACATTAAGCAGTTCAGAGCATCAGACCAGAAATAGCCGATGGTTTTTAGAAAATTTTCGTGTTTTTCAAGGGGAGACAATGACAAATGCAAGGCATCGGCTATTCCCGTGGTTTCCCATTGGGATTGGTAAGCTCTAGCTACCCTGCTGAACCAAGAGACCCAATGTTCAGGGGGATTAGGCCAGGCTCGCAAGCAGTCGGCCCAAGAGTTCAAATCTAGGTCTTGGCTTATGAAGGGGATTCTGTTTGCTTCGCAAGAGATCAGATGGGCAGGACTAGATTCTGTACGGGGGCCAAGACAGAGAGAATTTGGGAGAGAAGGATGCGGCAGCAGAACGTCTGAAACCTAAGAAATTTTAATGGTGGAATAAAGCATTAATTCAGGTGTTTGCCATTAATTCTAGCATCGTGTTCAGACTGCGAGGAGTAGGCGTACCTTCAGACCAGAGAACGCTGGGTTGGTGTTGGATGATTCCGCCATCTAGTTTGCCGGCGGAGATGGATCTATGCAATAGGGGATCGAGGTTTCTTGTCGCTGCGAGCTCGATTTGGTCGGTGAGCAATTGGAGATCTGGTTCGCCCTTTTTTGAAGAGGGTCGCAGGCTACCGTTTGAAACTGGAAAGTGGCCGCTCAGATTTGTCTAAGTATGCGATCAAATTTGACCTTGTCAACGTTTTTGGGAAAGCCGATGTTTACCATCGGCTCTTTGGGCTGTGACTTGGTTGACTGTATGAGCGTCGCATGGTGAAAGCCGATACATTACTGTCGGCTTCTAGAACATCGACCTATTTTGACTATCGGCAAGATTAAGTTGGGAAAGCAATCTTCGAGTTGAATAAAGCAATCTTTGTTCATTCAAAAGGCGATTGTTTACAATGGAGTTGATTGCTTACAAAACGAAATCTACTACTAGTACTACTACTACTGGTTCCTAATCTAGAGGCCGGTGTCGTCGCCGCTGTCTTCGTCGTCGGCTTGTTCGCTGTCATCAGCACTGCTGCCAGCGTCATCTTCGCTGCTGCTGCTAAAGATGCAAGCGGGGGCCTCCTCGTCCTCGTCGTCGTCTTCGGTGTCCTCGCTGGACCCGGCGCGGAAGCGCTTCACCGACGGGTACTCGTCGGAGGAGGTGTCCTCCTCCGATTCCTCCTCCTCGTCGGAGGATTCGACGCCATCCCAGGACCAGGCGTCGTCGGTGCTCTCCACCTCCAGTTCCCCGTCAACAAGGAACTGCAGGCCCTCCTCGCCCTCGGTCAAGGACTCGTCGTCCTCCGACCAGGCGGCGAAGTTCCAATCCCTCTCGTCCCACCATTGTGGGGCGAGAGTCTCGTACGCCGCCTTTGGCGGGTACTCCGGCGTCGGCTCCCGGTCGCTAATCGTGTTGGAAGATTGGGAGGAAAGGGCGGAAGAAGAGGAGGCCATGGCGGAGGAAGAGGGTTTTTTCGGCGGAGGAAGAAGGGTTTTTTGGCTGCTAGAGGAAGATGGGGCTGCAAACTGCTCAGATGAATTTAAATAAGGGGAATAGTGGGAGGTGGTTCAATGCTATAGCGGTTTCCCAGAATGTGCTGCCGAAATTGTCAAATCATGCACTGCGGAGAAGTGGAGAAGACAGGGCATCATGATGAGGGGGTGGCGTGACGATTCTGCTCTGCAACGTATTCTGGCAACGCGTAACACGATACAAAAAAAAAGAGGAGAGGGAAAAAACAGAGTGGTTTTGGAATTATTATTGCCAAAACCAGGGGGCATGTGTTATCACCACATTTTGGCCAAAGGAGGAGATGGGCCGTAATCAAGATGGGCTTAGAAGATACGTATATGCAACGTGTTGTTGAATCGGCCTCGTGCGTTGATTTGGGCTAAATTTCCCGTGTATCTTATATTGTAATAGGTTACGTTTCGGTTTAGGTAAGAGATAGAGTTGTTAGAATTATTCCAAAGATAGAAAGTATCCGGACTATAAATATGTACCTAAGGTTATTAAGAAAAGGAGGACGATCACGTTCACGACAAACACAATCTCGGCGCATCGCCACCCCTTGTTTCTAGGGTTTTTCTCGGGTAAGTGCCATGCTGCCTAGATCGCATCTTGCGATCTAGGTAGTATCTACTTATGCATTATTTGGTGTTACTCGTACTGAAGCCTTGTTTATGGCGAGTAACACTATTATCATAGATTTGTTTAGGCTAGCATCGGTACCTTTTTGCTATGACGGTTTAGTTATGCTACCTCTAGTTATCTCGCCGCCTTTGCACCTTTTCCCAGGTGTAAGGGTGGCATCTTGCTTGATCTTTATTTAAGTCGATTTGATCTGTTATAGTTGTGCCTTGTTCTCCAAGGTTTAGTTTGATATCCACATGATCAGGCCTTGCAAACGGGTTGAACGATCCAGTAATATGTAAGATATGGTTTGCCGATCCGAGAGGAGTTGTTCCGGGCATTGACTTTACGTTGGTTTTTAGGCCTTCTCTAGGGTTAGTTTTCTATCATCTTTTGTATCTACCAGGCTCAATTACGTGTAGGATGTTCCAATTATGTGGTGAAAACGTTAAACTGTTGTAGATCGATTTGACTTGTATTGATGAAGCAAAACCCCATGTTATCGTAGATCTAATGCAGAACCATGGGATAATCGGCTCCAGGAGCCGATTCACAGGGAAACCTGGGAGCCGGTTGCGGCTTGAATTTTACGTGTGTTTGTTTGCCATGCAGGAAACCACTCGAAGCAACCCATCACCTTCCTGACCAGGTATAGGTCAGGTGGCACGCCCTCGCATCCGCCAGGACGTGTGCCGGAGTTTTGCGGGCCGTTGCCCGAGGGACCAGGGCCCACCAGCAGTTCTGGGAGCCTCCCGGCTCTTCGTGTTGTTCGTCGCTGCTCGCCGGTGGTTTTGACAGGCAACACATTCTGGCACGCCCGGTGGGACCTTCAACAACATCTGCATCAACATCCGACGCTGCGATGGAGGGCAGACCGGTCACGTACGACGATTTGCCTGAGGAGCACAAGGCAAAGTACGATGATATCAAAGCTCTCTTCGAAGCCGATCTCATCGGCTCTTTTGAGAGGACTCGTAAACATGGCATCAGGTGGAAAGGGTTCTCACCCGAAGGTGCTCTTGATGAGGTGGATCTGTCCGTTCCTTCAGAGGAGCGCACCAGAGCTCTGCGACAGGAAGTCAATTACATGGTAGCTCATTCTCTTCACCGCCATTCAGAGAGCTTAGTGAACGCTTAGTCAATTACAAGTTGTTGTTTCTCAAAACTTGGTATTTATGGTCAGTAGGTTTGGTCCAAAACATTTTCTCCAAAGTTTTTACTCTAAACCATTTTTTATAAACAAAACAATAGTTTTATTTAGCTAGAAATGGTCTAAACCAATTAATCCATTCTAAACTTTTCCAAATCCATTTTTCTAAACCATGGGTTGGCTCCTAGGGTCAGTAAGGTCACATCAAACCATTTTGCAAAAGTTTTAACCCCAAAATCAATTTTAAACAATTTTTCTACTCTAAACAAGCTCACAAAAGAATCTGCAAAAACAAGCAAACTAACATATACTATTTTCTAAACCAAGGGAATGGTTGGCTAGGTCTTGCTCTCCTGAATCCAACGACATAAAATTTGTAATTTTTGGACGTGTGGTTTGAAAGTTACAAGGGTTTGAAGTTTGTAAATAAATCTGATTCAAAAATTCTTTTAAACAGATCTAGTGCCACTCGGCAGGATTTCACTGGACGGTACCGCTTCGCGTGGATCAGCGTTGCGGTGCGTTGGATCTAATCGATCGTGAGGCTCTGGAGGTGTACCCTTTCGCGGTTAAGTGAATCTATCGTATTCGTTCAATCTGAATAAAACGGTGCCTACTGCCTTGCCAAGAACTGGCGGCGAAATGCTAACGGCGAGCGGCGCAGCGGCCAGTTGGCGGTGGCGCTGGCGAGGAAGGAAGCGAAACAGGGAAGGAGTAAGCTCACCGAGGTCGCGAGGATGAGGTGATGCTGGTCGTGTGGTCGTCGTGGCAGGGGGTGCTCTGGTATAGCTGCGATTGTTCGCCGGAGTTGGAAACGGCGTCGGGCGGCTTCATTCGTGGTCAGAGTCTTCGCTACAGGTCACGAGAAGTACAACCGAGGGTATGGTTAGACGAAGGAGGTCACGGGGATGCTGAGCGCGTGAATGAAAAGAAGAGGGGCGGCCGGAACCTACCTGTGGGGCTGGCCGGAGTTGAAGCGGACGGCGGCGCACGCTTGGTGTCGTCGAAGCCGAGGTTACAGGGCACCCGTGGATGAATGAATGGCATGGGAAGATGCGCCAGGATGCGGTGAGCGTGCTCGTGTGTTCGGGGAGGCAGGAGGTGGTGTGTCTCGGCCGGATTCGACGGTGGAAGCTCGTCGGAGACAGAGCTGCTCGGGGAGAAATTGGGGCGGCCTGGGGGCGTGCTTGGGGAAGGAGACAGAGGGGAAACGGAGAGGATAGGTATGCGTTTAAGCTTTCGTGATCAGAGCGAGTAAATGCGGCCGCGTTAAGGCGAATTGATGCCGCGAAATCAAAGCCTGCAACGGTGACGAGGGAGGAAGAACAGGTCGTGGGGTGAGGAAGATGACAGCGTGTCTGCGGGGTCCTCTGTCAGCGAGAGAGGGAGTGAGGGGGAGGGGTCCACTAGTCAGTGGACTTGCCGGTTGTTTATGCGGTGAAGAAAAACGGTTCGGGAAATAAGAGGAGGTGGGCTAGGTGGGCTGCTGCTGGGTTAGTTGGGCCGGCTGGGCTGGGTTCAACTGTTCTCACATTTTTTTCTCCTGATTGATTTATCTTTTTCCATTTCTATTTACTGATTTGAATTTCAAACAAACAATCCAATCAACCAAATCAATTCAAACAAACACCACACTTCACAACTTTTGAACTTGGTTCTGTTTAGTAACAAAATCCAAAATTCCATAATAAAATAATATTTTTATTCATTTTAGGATCCATTCATTATTTAATAAAATGGACCTTTTGTTTATTTAATCAAAATAGGGTTTGATTTATTTAATAGAATCCTAATTTGAAATCCAAATATTTGAAAATAAAGATATTTGGAAAACATGTTTAAAACAAAATAACATTTTTATTTATGGTCCATTAACAATTAAATAAATGGGCCTTAGTTATTAAATCAAATAGGATTTGTTTTATTAAAATATTTATTTTGAAATCTAAAATAAAACCAAAACATTTCAGTAGGTTTTATTTGAGAATATAAAATATTTGGAAAACTTATCTAAAATAAATAAATAAGTTTTAGTGTTTATTTAAAATGGGAAAAGCCTTTACTTTAATAAAATTTGGATATTAAATACTTATTATTTTATTTATATAAACCTTTTTTATTTTTATTCAAAACAAAATGTTTTAATTCAAAAGCTTGGCCAAGATTTAATTTCGCTTTATAAAATAATCTTTATCTATAAAACTTTTATTTCAATTGAAAACCAAATCCTTTTATTTAAAAGATCCAAAATAGTATTTCCAAAATATTTTGTTTTCCTTTATTTAAAATGTTTATCTTTTTAAATCCCTTTAGGCTTTTATTTAATTCAAATGGGTTTGAAGTTCCAATTGAATTCAAAAAGTTTCTTCTGGCCCTGAAAATCAAACAAAGTTTTATTTTATTCATTTATTTTCACATTACAAGATTTGGAAAATCTTGGGATGTGACAGCATGCCTCACCGACGCTGCACGAGCGAGCTCCGTTTCGGCCACCATCACGCGAGCACCTCTCCGGCGTTAAGAACCCTCGTGCCGACCGTCTCTAGAGTCACCATTGTCAACCGCGTCGCCTCGTCACCTCCACGACCTCCCCCGAGCCCTCGGTGAGCCTTCCCCGCCTCCTCCCTGAGCCAGCTAGGGTTTCGCCGTCGTCTGGCTAGCCCCGCGAGGACGATGCTCCCCGACCATCAGATCCAGCCAGATCCGATGGCCAGGAGCGCTCGGTACCTCTTTGCGCGGTTCCCCGCGGGCAGGCCGACCGCTGGGCCGCGGCCAGCTGCGCGCCGCCTGCGTGCGAGCGTTGCGCCTGGGCCGATCTGGCTCTTCTGGCCTAGTATCCCCTAGATCTGGCCCATAGGCCCCGAGCACCTTTCCACTTTTCTTTTCATTTCCATATCTGTTAAGTAGCTGTTTGGTTTAATTCCAAATGAAATTGGAAACTGAATCAAACTCTTTAGATCTGAAATTCCTCAAGTGCCTAGGTGTTTTCTCTAACATGAAGACCAAGTTCTGTACTAAAATAATGTATTGATTAAATATGATAAATAATCTCCCCAGATCAATCCAGAAAAATAATTAAACCCTCCAGAAAGTTTGGTATATCCAAATGGACTGATTCCAAATGGTGATGAAAGATACTGACCACACCTTTCATACCCCACTGGCCCCACTCTATTTTATTTCCTATATTGCTTCTAGAAAAAATATGAAAACAAATTATTTCCTGCCTTTAGGAATTTCTCTTGGTCTATCCAAGTAATATTGTGACCTAAATCCAACTCCCAGCAAACACAAGTAACCATATCGCACATAAACCAGTAGATCATATTTTTATGAGCCTCTATTGAATTTTAGTGAAATAAACTCTTTTGTGCATGGTTTATTCATTACTAAATTTAATACAGTAGCTATGTAACTCTAAAAAGGTTGACTCCAATTTATACAGAGAGGTATTCTAAGTACCTAACATGATTCTTTGGAATCAACTAAAAATCTTCTATATATTAAATCCTCTGAAAAAGACAAATCCAATCCAGTATTTCCTTTGGAAATTTCTCAAGGGCATTATGTTAATTGTTTTGAGGAGATTCAAACTCCTCTAGTTTTAGTCCCTCAAAGCCTACCTTTCCACCCAAGCAAATAATTTTTGGAACTCCACAAAAGTTCTGGTGAATTATTTCCTAAAACTATAAGTTTGAATCACTATAAAATCCTTTATAAATCAAGGGAAATTGATAAAATAGCGAAACCACTTTTGTTGGCTTCATATTATCAATACCTATCTGAGGGTATCATTTTTATACAATGGTATCATACATATTTAAATCCTTGATCAAAAACCTCTCTCTTAGGTTGTTCCAAATTAGAAATCCAAAGTGATCCTTTTTCCCAATGTCTCCAAATCCTTTGCTATTCTCATCAAACCATCATTCCATTGCCCCCTATCATGTATATATCCTTTACTTGCTGAATGGTTTGATGCTTGTATGCTTTGTATTGATTGGTGTATTGTTTGCTTGCATGTATGTTCGATAACGACGATAGTTGCGATTGTGAGACGCCAAGAAGAAGGACGCATCGGGGTTATCTTTATTATTGATATTATTGGTACTCTGGTTATCTAACGCCGTTAAGGGACATATCGCTGGTCACAGGCAAGTCACGATTCCTGAACTCCTATATTGCCCTACTTCTGTTTATCAATTGTTTTATATTTCGTTTGTAAATTGCATGAAAACAGGCATCGTTTGTTTTAAACAAATAGACGTGAGTAACTTGGCTCCTCCAGGTTATGAATAAGTGTCCACCGGACACCTACCCTATTTTACTCCTATATTTACCCCTTAGAACGAGGCTAAGATGATTAGCATCTTCCCTCTTGGAGCCCACGAATTTTCAATGATAAAACTATTTTGGGTTTTTACCCTACTACAAAGCTTTCAAAATAAAACCCTTGGAAAGAGGCATCATTTCCGAGTGGAAGTTTTATCAAATCAAAGATGAGGTCGATGAATATAAAGTCAAGCAAGAGAAAGGAACGGATGTTATAAGCCAATGTCTATAACAATTATATCCGTGCAACCACTTTACCCCAGTCGCTGGGGCTTAGCTCGTAGTTTGTGGTCATTAGCCGGGGCTGCTATTACTCGCTAAGGGGGAGAAATCCCCTGAAATCCGGGCTACCTGTAGGGTAAAGCACAAGTGCAACAATTGGGTCTCTCGCGAACGGTATGCTTTTAGGTAGTACGGATGGAAGATTGTCACTATTGCTACCGGTCAGGATTTGGTCCGGAGGTAGGGGTCAGTACGGGAGGAAGGACCAGGGTCGTCATACCCCATACTCGTACCGGAGAGATAAACCCAAAAGGAAAAGCCGCCGTTGCTAAGGATCGACAAATGAAAGGTTCAAGTTTGATTATCTGAACCCCTGTCTACCGTGTGTAGAAGGCCGTGGTTTTATCCTGGCGGATGTATTGATTCTTTTGGGTAAAGTGCACAATCTCTATAGAGTGTGATCTATTTGAATAGCCGTGTCCACAGACAAGGTCGGTTGGAATGGCAAGAGCTAGGAGGACCCTTCAGTTAAGTTGTGATGAAATAAAGGATGTGACTTGGTCACGAGGAAAGATAAGAATAATATGGGTTTTGACCAGATATGGTTGATAAGGTTTTAAAAAGTGTTTTACAACAAAAAAATTTCCAAACCTTTTTAACAAGGATGTGGAGATGACCGGATTTTCAAAAAGGAGACATACTTTTCCAAAAACTCTTTTTCAACACAGATATAGAGATGCAATTGTTACGTCTTTCCAAAAAACAACTATATTGTAGAGCTATCTCGCCACAGCCAGATATGCATTCTCTTATTACACATGTCTCGTTGGTTTGCGAGTACATTCAATGTACTCACTGGCATTGTCCCTGGCTATTTACTTGGCCAGATTGTAGATGTTAAGAAGGAACAAAGGTGCTGACGTCTATGCTAGCTAGGCCGCCTTCCCAGTCAGTTGCCTATAGGTTAAGGCACAGGCTCTGCACTGAAGACTTCCGCTACTTGTGTTGTAATCGCCATAAAGGCCTCCTTGTATGTTGTTGTACTCGTTAATTTAGGATGATGTAATGATACTTGTCGGTTATGCTCACGGCTCTCGGATCATGGGAACGTGAATTTTATGCATAACGGGTATTCTCGGACCATAAATCCAGGGTGCCACAGAAAAGAGCTTGATGTCTACGCACTTATATTCTTGTAGACAGTTGTTGGGACTCCAAATGCAGAGGTTTCTAGAAAAACAGCAAGTTTCCCTTAAGTGGATTACCCAAGGTTTATCGAATTCAGGGAGTAAGTGGTCAAAGGTATTCCCTCTCAAGCAACCCTGCAATCAAGATACAAGAAGTCTCTTGTGTCCCCAACACACCCAATATAGGTGCACTAGTTCGGCCAAGAGATATTGAAATACAAGTGGTAACGGTGCCAGAAAATAGCTGATGGCATGGAGGCCAAAGCAAGCAAACATGCAGCAAATCTAGTTGTGAATGGTGTTTCAATGCTTAGAAACAAGGCCTAGGGACCATACTTTCACTGGTGAACACTCTCTCATATAAATATCCTCCGGTTGGACACTCTAATCCATGGTAGGGCTATAACAGCACACCTCAAAGTACGCCTTCCCCAATCTAGATAACCCCACACTTTCACCTTGAGCCCTAGATGGTTCGAACAAACACCACAATTTCATAGGGACATCCAAATCCAAATATAACTCATCACAAATATTCAATCTAGCCAAGGTGCCACACACGGTATGACTGTTGTCACTTTCACACACGTGGGGAAAAACATAGATCTATTAAAGCACAAAGAGTATTTATGTAGACTCAAGCCTAAGTGCCACCATGGCGTGCACGCTATCACTTTCACACACATGGGGAGAGCAGAGATCTAATGAAGCACTTGAGTAGCAGTGTAGATCTACTAGATTACAAAGCTCATGACCACAACAAGATCATGCATAGAGAGAGATGACACACATAGCTACCGGTTGAGCCCATATCCCTGAGGAAGAACTACTCCCTCATCATCATGGTAATCAGCAATGGTGATGAAGATGGCGATGCAGATCGATGTAGATGGCTCCGGGGGCACTTCCCCGTCCCGGCAGGGTGCCGGAATGAAGACTTGTTGTCCCCCGAATCTCCCCTTCGGTGGCGGCGGCGCAACAGAGGTTTTCGTGGATTTCTTTTGGATGCCCTAGGGTCTTTGGGTCGGAGGATTTTTATCGGCGAAGGGGGAGGCCGAGGAGGCGGCCATAGGGCCCACACGCTCCCCAGGCGTGGGCCAGGCTTGGCTACGCCCATGGGGGGTTTGGCCACCCTCTGGTGCCTCTCCGTACCTCCTTCTAGATTTGTGTCCCTCACGGAAAGTTATCGACTTTGGCTTTTGTCCCTCCAATTCCGATAATATTGATTTTCTGCCTTTCTAGAAGCAAAAACAGAAGAAAACAGGCAAATGGTACTATGGCAACTTGTTAATAGGTTAGTTCCAGAAAAGATATAAAAACACCTCAAAGTGTAGACAAAGAAAAGCAAAGTAGATACTAAACAAGCATGGAACATCAAAAATTATAGATGCATTTCCAGCGTATCACATGCACACAAACAAGACAAGATCTATCTACTAGATTGTAGCAACGAGTCAATTAGAGCTCACCCTCGAAGATTCCAAAACGGTTAACTGGAGCAGATTCTCGTGGGTGATGTAGTCGTACACTTGCCGATCTCAAGATCGCGTAGACGATCCTTCCGACGCTGCGTTCTGTCAGCGCTTCCATAGTCGGTCACACGTTCGGTAATCAATGAAGATCTTCCTCTCCCTTGTTCCAGCAGGCAGCGGAGGTTATAGTTCTCCCTCGCGATTTTGGCAGCACGACGGCGTGGTGTCAGAAGTAGAGGGAAAATCCTGTAGGGATTTTCCTAAGCCGGAGCAGGTTATGATGGATCTAGGGTTTCCGGCGATCTAGGGTTTAGAGGGCCAGACAGGAGGAGGTGTGGCCGTTGGCGGCTAGGGCGGTGACGGCGAGCCGGCGGCGGCGGCGCGGCGGCTTGGTGGGGAGGGGCTAGTGTTTAGTAGTCTTGGGGCAGCCCCTCCCCTCTATTTATGAGAGGGAGGGCATCTTGGGAGAGGGGAGTTTGAATCCTTCCCCAACTCCCTCCCCTAGTTGGATTGTGGTGGAGGGAAAGAAGGATTCTTTCCTTCCTCCAATAGGAAACCATTTATCTAGTTTGACTTTTCAAACCTATCGTTTGACATAAGTGATCTAGGACATGATCCAATCATTCCACTTTAACCATGACACATTCATGTACCATTCCCCTTCCGATCCGGTGAACCTTCTAGACCCTTCTAGAACCTCTGATGAAAACATCGAAATCATTCCCGAACTCCGGAATCGGACTTTCCTTGTATGAATCTTATTCTCCGGACCATTCCGGATCTCCTCATGGTATGCCGGATCCCATACGAGACTCCGAACAACATTCGGTCTCCCTACTTACATTCCATATCTACTAAACAACATCGAATCCTTAAGTGTGTCTCCCTATGGTTCATGAATTATGCGGACATGACCGAGACACTTCTTCGATCAATAACCAATAGAGGAATCTGGAAATTCATATGGCTCCCACATATTTCTACGATTACTTTGTGATCGAATGAAACACTTACATACGATAGCAATTTCCCTTTGTCTCGTGATAGTTTACTTATTTGAGGTCTGATCGTCAGTATCTCAGCATACCTAGTTCAACCTCATTACTCATAAGTACTCTTTTCTCGTTCCCGTGATATGTGATCCCTTGTGAGCCTGTCACATGCTTGCAAGCTAATTGGATGACATTCCACTGAGAGGGACGAGATTATATATATCTGTCATATGGATGGACAAATCCCACTCTTGATCCATGTGCCTCAACTCACACTTTCCGAATACTCAATGCCACTTTTATAGCCACCCAGTTACGGTGTGCTATTTTATGTCATCAAAGCATCCTTCCAGTAATGGTGATTAGCATGATCTCATGGTCGAAGGAATTAGGTTACTATCTATCAGAAAGCTTATAGCAAACGAACTATTGAAATGACTTGATATTAATGCTATGCTTATCTATAGGAGTATATCCATCACACCATTCTCCTAATGATATGATCTTATTGTTAATAACATCTCAATGTTCATGATCGGGAAACCATGATCACCTATTAACCAACAAGCTATTATTACAAAGAGGCTTTACTAGTGACTCTAATTTAGTTTACAAATCACACAAGTATTAATGTTTCCGGTTAATACGATTATAGCATGAATGTAAACATTTATTATAATCATGAAGATATGATATTAACCACTTTATTATTGCGTCTTGGGCATATCTCCAACAAGTTCCTCACACAAAACAGCTGCCACTAATCAGAAATCTATGGCAACTAAGAACTCAAGATTGTCCTCCCAGATCTGCATAGGGCGAAGATGGATCCCTAGGGCACGTTCCCCCTCTAGATGCCTTCGAGAGGTTAGGTTTCGGCGATTTTTGGGTGTTTTGTGTGTCGTCTCCCCGAACCAATTTCACGGGGTGAAACTATGTGAGGAGGCGGACGCGGCGCCAACTATACGACGGCCGCCCATATAGTTGGTCATTAACCTCTCATCCTCCGCTTCTCACTTCGGGTTTTCTTATGGTATTATTAATATTTCCCAATAAGTGATTTACGTAGTTTTTGGCTCCTTTTTGCTCCAATACAACTGTTCCAAGAATTGTATCCATTGGATGCATCATCTGATCTGATCCTGGTGAAAATACAGCTGTTCCAATACGTCGGACCTTTTTGCTCCAATACAGTTGTTCCAACCGTCGAACCTAGGGCCGCGCAGCATCGAGCAGCTCGCCATCTTCGTGGCCTTTTGCGAGTGCTACCTAGGTTGCCGGTCGTTTTTGCCCCTATGGCAAGATCTGTTTCACAGGAGGATCAGCCGCAAAGAGGCAGGCGTCCCGATGCTGGCCGCGGGCGCCTGACCTTTTAGCTGAAGTCGAAGGAATCCTTTTTTGATCTGATGCTACCGAAGAAGGCGACAAACAAATGGAAGAAGAGTTGGTTCTACGTGACCGAGTCTCCTCCAGCCAACGAGGTGGCGCTTCCAATGTACTCCGCCGACCGGCCCGAGCCGCGTCGGCTTCAGGTCACCATGCTTCCGTTGGACCAACGGATGGTCGTCGACGAGATAATGTAGAAGATCCGTAGCTTGAAGAAGAAGGGCCTTCAATCCATCAATTTGTACAATTTCTGGTTCGGGCGGCGGCTAGTTCCTCTGGCCAGTCGCGACCACTACATGTATGAGTATACGGGTAAGGATGACCCGACGAAGTCCTGCCGAGCCGAATTGAGGCTCAACGACTACACCTCGGCCTTGAAGAAGATCACCTAGGCGGAGTATCTTGATGCGAAGGCCGGTGATGCACCTTACACCGCGAAGCGCCAAGCCCCAATGGTGGGTTCTTTTATTTCCTATGCACTCGCAGTCGTAGTTTTGCATTCGTGGTCGTGCTAACTTCGCTTGGTCTTCGTAGTTGTTCCAAGTGGTGGAAGGTTGGCTTCCACCCGCAGACGACGAGAACTCGAACTCATCCGCTGAGGACGAGAGCGATTCTTCGCCCGACAAGGGAGATGCTAGAAGCGACGGGGGCGGTGATGATGATGACGATGACGATAGTGGTTACGAGGCCGTGGAGGTCGCCGCACCCATGGTTCACAAGACCCGTGAGCAGCAACAACGCAAGCTCGAGGCCAGCAAGATATTCGAGGCCCACGATGAAGACGATGACGAGCTCCCCGAGCACACCTCGCAATGCGAGGCTACGCCATTAAAGAATAAACCATCGCCACCGAAGAAGAAGAAGAAGAAGCCGGCCAATCCAGTGTCACCACCTCGCTCCGCGATTATCTCCGATGCTACCAGCACGACCGAGGAAGCTAGGGCAGACGCACCGGCGCATGCGACCGCGGCGGCCGGCGTGGCTGTTGTGGAAGGTGAGATGTCCTTGGCGTTGCTGCTGCCTCCTTTCGTCCCAGTCACCGGACTCGCGGCCGCTCCAGCTCCCACGGGGATCGCCGCTGACCCTCCTACCGCGGCCTCGTCCTCGAAGAAGCCGACGGTGTCTTGGGCACAGAGTGTGTTCGAAACGGTCCTTAGTCAGAAACTGGGGCCAGAGTTGGAGAAGCCGGCCAGTATTCATACTGGCCTACGTTTTATTCCAGTCGCCAAGTGAGTATTTATGATTCTTTCGTTTGTCCACTCGATTCATGTCTGACTGGCGATTTTTCTAACGACATTGTTCTGTAGGACAGGAGTGATGAAGATAGGCCACCCTTCGATGGCCAAGGTTCCATTGGGTGCCACGGAGGCACTAGTAGACCCTTCAAAGAAAAGGAAGGGCGACAAGGTCGAGGAACCTACTGAAGGCACAAAGAAAGCAAAGGGCGACGAGGTTGTCGCGATTTCGGACGAGCCGACGGTCGCCCCGAATGAGGCTCCAATAGCAGTGGACGCGGCTCCGAAGGCCATAGTGGACACGGTGTCGTAGCGGGTGGAGCTTGTGGCCTCGGTTGGGGCGATAGGCCCACCCTCGAGTGGTGCGGGAGCCACGGTGGTGACGTTCCCTCGCTTTGTAGCGAAGGCCACTACGGCGAGTGCATTGGTACCGTCGAGCCAGTTGGCCTAGGTCATCGGTACGGAGGTCGAGCAGCGTCGTGTGCGTACTCCATCCGTGCTCCAATCGTTGGATACCATGGAGCTTCAGGGCATGCTAGGTGCCGCCATCCAGGTATGCCCAGTCGCCGAGGATCAGTCCACTGAATTTCAGTGGTCATATTCTTATTGTTTTTTGGAGTCCAGTCCCTGAGTGTCTAGTCGCTGAATTTCAGCGCTAGGAACTTAGGATTTTTCGCTGTCCAGTCCCCGAGAGGCTAGTGGCTAAATTTCAGCGGCTAGGCACTTAGGATTTTTTCGCTGTCCAGTCCCCGAGTGGCTAGTCGCTGAGTTTCTACGGCTAAGCACATAGGATTTTCGTTGCTGATGCTTCCATGATTGCGCAAGGCTTGCAGCTCGAGTCGGCGGGTGGTTGTCGGGGTCTCCCCTTGCGTGCCGTGCCTTCTCAATCTCCCTCAGGGAGTGGCTCTCAGCGATCGTGTGCGTGGACGGTTTCCCCTCCCTGTTGTGGAACACACATGGCTGGTTAAGGAGAGCCGCAGGGTCGAACCTCGGCTTCACCTTGTAGTTGCGCCGTCGCGGCGCTGGCCTCCGTCACAGTGAAATCTCTTGGGCTCGCGCGGAGCGTCACTGGAATTAGCGACGAAGTCGACTCTCCCGTCAATGTGGTGCTTGCCGATAAGGCGAGTGTTGCTGTAGCGTAGTTCGGGTCATCTCCCGCTGTCGTGGATGCTCGTGCGGAGATTTCCTCCCAACTCATCGTTGGTGTGTCGATTGGGTCCTCCTCCGCATACCGCTTAGTGATCTCGAGGAGGTCCGGTATGTTGTCGAGTGTTTTGTACACCAACTTGAGTTTGGCGAGCAAGGGCTCGTAGCAGCACGAGGTCTCCCTGCCGCGTTGTACCCTAGGTCTTGCCACCGCTGGACCCAGCTGCGGGTCGACTTGCGGGGTCCCTGGACACATTGCTCCAGGTCCTCGATGGTGGTGGCGTGGGTGTAGGAGCCCTCGAAGTGCCTGACGAAGGCATCATGCGATTCCTTTCCAGGAATCGATGCTGTCTGCGGGGAGGGTGTTGATCCATTGCTAGCATGCTCCCTCCATCATCAAGGGGAGGTAGCGAGCAGCAAGTAGGTCGATGTGGCCAGTGATTCCCATCGCCATGGGGTACGTGTCCAGCCACACGGAAGGTTCGTACGAGGGGTCGTACTTCTCAATCTCCTTCGGCGCCTTGAAGTTCGCTGGGTATTTTTCGCCTCGGATCATCGGTCCGAAGCACTGGGGTCCGACTCGTCTTAGCGTTCCCCTTGGTTCGCCGTCACGGCGATTGGTGAGGGTGTGCCTCAAGTAGTCGGGCTGGCGTGTGCGCCAGCTCTGGTTGTTGATGATGTGGGTTCGCACATCGACTGGCTGCCCATTTGCAGCGACGAAGTTGTTTGCCGGTTGCGGGTCGTTGGTGGAGAGTGCCGCGTGTGCGGGTCGGTGTTGGAGCTGCAGTGGCTCGGGTGGTGGGCAGTTGAGGGTGTTTGCCACCATTGGGCGGCCGCTCGAGGCCGCCATGCTGCCTGCAGTTGGCTCCCGCGTTTTGTTGCTCGACGGCCTTGGCTAGTAGAGCCCTGGCGTACTGGATCTGTAGGGCGCCTTCTCCGGTCATGTTGATGTTGTCGACCGCGGCTCGTCTCACGACGACGTTGTCCATCGGGGTGGAGAATAGCGGGCGGCCATTCGCGTCTCGCTCCCGCGAGGAGACCGGGATTCTTGCCTGATTTAGGGGAGCATGCGACCGGGTGGTGGCGGGGGGCGCCGTTGGCCGTCGCGCCTGGTGGTGGCCGGGAGCTCCCTCCTGGCAGCGTGTTCTCGCATATCGCGCGCTTGGCTATGCGGGCGGGGTCGTTTTCATCGTCGAAGTTCAGGGTGCGGCCCTGAACAGTGGGGTTCATGCGCGATCTAATGCGGAGTTGGTGGTAGCGTGAAAGCTCCTGCGCCCTCACCTGCTCGAGGCAAAAAATTTCGCGCTCGGCTTGTTCCTTGCGGACCGCCTCCTCCAACCGTAGGCAGAGTTCCTCGACCTCCATCGCCGTCCCGGTCGGCGGGACCGGCGTGGAGAAGTGGTCTGGCAGGGCGTCCGCGCCATTCGCCATGCAGGTCACCGGAGTTCTCCGACCCGGAGTCAAAGTCGAAGATCCCAAGAATTGAGGGGTCCTCGATGTCTCCCACGCTGGAGACCTGGGTGATGGAGCCCGCGGATGACGCGGTGACGGAGATGGATCTGGCGGCCGATTGCGGAGTCGCCGAGTAAGCGTTGTCGTTGAGGGCCGTGTCGCTCGCGACCGCGGTGGTTTCGTCCACGTAGTTGTTGGCCGAGTTGTACTCGGAGGCGAGGCGGTGGATGGTGCAGACCTGACTCTCAGAGAGCCGGTCACGTGGTGGCGACTCGTGGATGCGAGCCGAGTCCTCCGAGATGATGACGTCGGTGAAGCCGACGAAGAGGCTGATCATGCCGACCGGCATGATCACGATGTGCGTGATGGGGCGCGCCGCTAGGACGTAGCTTCTCGGCAAGATCCGGAGGATCTAGCCGATCGCGATCATGCGACCGGTGGTGATCTTCTCGTTGATTGGCAGATTGGATCTGGCCGCAGAACACCGGCTTGACCGGCCAGGCCCCACGGTGGGTGCCACTATCGTCGGAATGGCCACAGAAGATGCTGCAGTCAGCAGCGACTAGTAGAAAGAAGGGCAAGGGCGTCCAGCCATGTGCGGTGCGAGATGACGGTGGAGACACAAGGGTTTACCCAGGTTCGGCCCCCCGGAGGGTAAAGACACACTCCTGCTAGATTGTATTATGGATAAAGTACAAGGGCAAGCTCTATGACTAGGGGGCGAGTCGCTGGGGTGGATGATGGAACGTCTCCTCTATGCGTACCCTAGGAAGGTTTATATAGGCTCACCTCGCTAGGGTTTACAGATCTACAACCGAAATATTTAAGGATTCAGAGGGTTCTTGACCTAATCCGACTGGGCCTACCTACGCTTCTGGGCCTCCAACTTCCAGTCGCCTAGGTCCTTGCCAAGTCTCGATCCAGTCGCCGTCCTACAGGCCCACTCGCTGGCAGCTTGGGCTAGTAGGAAATGTCCTGCTAGGTATACCCCGGTCGGCATATCCCCATCATACCCGCTACCGCCTCAGGTTCTGGCCACCTTCCTCACAGGCCCTCCTCCTCTAGAGTTCAACTCGATGCTGATCACCACCTCGAAGGAGGACTACCGCTCCCTGGAGCCACAATCGCGCGCAAAGGTCCTGGTGATCTTGCTTGTTGCGCGGCTTCGACTTCACGTACCTGCTCGCCTTGACCCGATGACCTCCATCCGCTGCTGTGACCTACAATATGAACGTTCTCGGCCACCTTTTTCTCCTTCGTGTAATATAGAATCTATAGGAATGCCTCAGCAAGTGCTTTTGTCATAGATATTAGTTCCCGGTGTAGTCCTACTGCTTGAGAAGCCTTGTGTGTTTTGGTACTGATGTAAAGGTGTGATGTGTCGTTGCCGCTACAACCGTGTGGTGAAGGAATGCTCCCAACTACCTGGAATTCGGACAAGATCGCCGATGCTCAAAGATGGAGGGTACTAGAACCAAGACTATCGGAAAAGAATCCGAAATCGAAAGTCCCTATAAGATCCCAAGACCGCCTAGTCCCAGTGTGTGACCCCTTTTGTCTGAGCCCCTATTTTATAAATGATATATAATGGTTGCATTAAATTATTCATGCTTGAATACATCGTGTCATGTGGTTTGGGGGTATTTGTCGACTCACCTAACAATTAAATATGGAGCGCATATCTAGGGCTGGACTTATAACTCGAAACTCGCGAGCTAAATGAGTAACTCGTGACTCGGCTCGACTCGGCATGTAGTCGGTTCCTAACGAGGCGAGCCGAGTTTTAGATTTGAGCTCGTTTGTTCACCCAAGCTAAATGAGCTACTTGCGAGCTACTCGTTTAGCTCGTTAAACTCGTTCAAATATAAAGTTTGTCATTTTTCATAGATGAGGATCATACTATGAATGTTTCTTGAACCTGCAATGGTGTAGAGCTACTATATTTTTCATTTCTATTGTCTTCATGTTATTATGAAAGTAGTATCATTGTTCTAGTTCCGAAATAGTATGAAAATTACTAGTTTTTTTATATGTGCTCCTATTCGCAACTTATAACGAGCTACTCGCGAGCTACTCGTGAGTTTACCGAGTCGAGCCGAGTTTCAAATATGGGCTCGTTATATAAACGAGCCGAGTCGAGCTAGCTCGTTAGTTGAACGACCTTTAGCGAGTCGAGCCAAGTTGGCTCGGCTCGGCTCGAATTCCAGCCCTACGCATATGCAGGCTATTCTAGTATTATATTGACTCCATTTATAATGGTGTAGTGAATCGGTGCCATGTTTTACCTTGTTAAGTCAACATTTAAATTGCGGGGTATCTAAACAACAAGAACCTATAATTAATTATCGGTACCCTAGTTTCGCTTAATATTTCCTAATTGAATAGCACCTTTGCCATGATATACATCATACATGCATCATAACCGATCTTCTGTCGTAGTATTAATTTGTTCATCCGTTGTTTCTTCTAGTGCTTTGCTTCTTCATGGATTAGGCTGATGAGTTGATGTGAGCTTCGCCCCATTTTTCGGATGAATCATCGACAATGTTTTCCAGGTGAGCATTTCCCCTCTTTCAACATATTTTGCATTTATAGTCTTTACTTACTCTTATTGGTTTATTGCTTTATGTGTTCGGATGCTTTAGATTCTGTACCCCATTATATATCCTTGCAACCTTTATATTGCCTTGGACACCTCCTATTGTTGTTTTTTGGGTAGATAGTTATAGTTGGCCTTGCGAATCGTAGTCTCTTGCTCAAGTCCTGCTTCATGTCTTCAATGTTCCACTAACGTTGGGGGTTGGTATTTTCATGGTTTTAATTGTAGCTTGTTAATTAAATACTAAAATGGATATAATTAATGAAGAGGCACCGATGGGTAATAGTTGAGATTTGGCTATTAACAGCCCACTTGTGTCCACCTAGGACCCGAGTTCTTAACACCTGTTCCAAGACTGAGCGCGTGTAGAGGTCCCAACCTGATAAGGTGGAGCTCCCTGTGTTTACTATGCTAGTCCCTGGATCGAATAGCTAGCATCCATAGTTTAAGATGTAATATCAAGAAACAAAGGTAATAATACAACTTTATAACAAGGAATAAAATAATTCATTACATCTAACATAGCTCATTTGGCTATTTCATTAAAATGCATCAGATATAACTTTATAGCATGGAGTCCTTCATCTTCAAAGTGCCACCGGCAATCATGTTAGTTTTAGAATTGTAATCCTATTCAACATACTTCACTAACATCAAACAAACCTGCAACATAATAAGTTACAGCCACAAGGGTCAATACATTTGAATTGTATTGGCGAGTGATACTATGGTAGATTAGTGGTATCTATCATCTATATTCATTTGGCTAAGTGGATCTTAGGCTTGCTTTGCTCAAAATAGATTTTCCTTATCATTTGAAATACCTAAGTTTTTGTTTGTCAAAATAACCCAAGGAACTACCAATAGAAATTGGTGGTCCTTTACCCTTGTTCAACCACATGTTTTTAACATAGAAATTGGGATGAGGAGATCGTTGATTGCTTCAATGTCTTGATGCTCAAATTGTCCATTGCCGGGGACACGGCTAAGTACTTAGGTTTTACTCTATCGAGGTGCTGCACTTTTCCCACAAGACTCGACATGCATGAAGACAAGATCTTTCAAAAGCCTTCCCTTAGACCAAATGGACGAGTTCCAACCTATCATCCCCTACAACCTTCTATCCATCTGGCTAAGTTATTGGAACCTATATGATCCAGGTAGAGCCCATATTGCCATGTGGCTACACTAGAAGCTACTCAACACTTGACATCTCAAATATCTTTTTTCCTGGGTTGCTTTCCACAAGTGTGATACACAAGGTTGCCATCCACTGGGCCTTGTGTAACCACTCAACATAAACCATTCTCACCATTCCACCCAGGTGATTATTTCACATAGTTGTTTTTATTAAACAAAACACAAGTCATTGACTTGGAAATATTTCATAGCATGAATAATCCACCCTTGTTTTCTACTATCTAGGCTAAGCATACTAGTAGCAAGAATCTTAGCTTAGGTAAAATTCTACTAAGGCATCATCTACTAGGATTTCTCAAGGCATAGTTAACACATAGAAAATTCCATGCAAGTCCTACTTATAAAATCAAATATGGTTCCAATCCATATAATTCTATTTAGACAATATTTTATTCTTTTTAAGTTAATTCGATAACTTTTAATCCACTTTGGCAACTTCAATTATTTTTTGTCATGATTTAATTAATCATTTTTATTAGGGATTTGTCTTTATTTAAATAAAATGGAATATGGTTAAAAGCCCATGTAGTTTTATTTAAATAATCTTTTTCCTTTGTTTTATTTGGATTATATTTATTCCATTGCTTATGGATTTGCCAAGATTTAATTTGCCATTTAAATATTCCTTATTTATTTCATTCTTTCTTTGTCTTATAAAATCCATATATTTTTATTTATAGTTCAAAAATTGGTGATTCCAATTTGTATAATTTATTTAATATTTGTTTATCTTTTTAAATCCTTTTAGGATTATTTTGCTCACAATTTGGTATTGACTTTAGCTAGGAGCTTTTATTAACTTTGGAAATTATTTCCTTTAATCTTATTAAATTCATAAGTTTTTATCTATGGCTCCAAATTAAATGAAACCAATTTCTATGGTTTTTTAATATTTGTGTTTACCATTTTTGATCATTTATAAATTTTTGTTGATGAATTTTTATATGGATCAAATCCATAGTATTAGAGAGATCTTGGAAATGATTTCTTCCATTAGAGTTTTAGGGTTTTGGTTTAACTCTTCCAAGTGTTCCACTTTCAAGATATATTCATTGATGAATGCATTTCACTTGATGGAAATTATGTTGGATGCCCTTTTCATTCTAATTTGTTCAAGAAGGGTTTTGATGTGTCCATTTAGAATAAAAAAGTTTCTTTTCACCCTAAATTTCAACAATTAATTTCTCTTGTTTATTTATTTTTCACATTTCAAAATTTGGAAAATTTTGGGATTTGACAGCGCTGTAACCACATGTGGGGTGTGTGGGCACGCCTATCGTCTTAGTACATGTTTTCAAAGTACTCTACTGGGGGCCACAAACTAGTTTGAAGTTCACATGCCATGTTATGCCATGTTTATTATCTATTGCTTGACAAGCGTTTATTATTGTTGCTTAGGTGCGGCACTCTGTCACGGGAATATATTTTCCATGACCTCTACTCGCGTGACGAGTGTACGCAACCATAGTACGGTGACCCAGCATACCACTTCATGATGTAGTACACTATAGTCGTTGACATAACACCAATGAAACACCGTTCACTATTATTATATCCCTCAGAGTGGTACAACAGAAACACAGCGGGTCCAAGACATGACTATCGATTATAGCTCGAATCTTTAAAAAAGATCCCGAGAACATTCTAGTTTAAAGAGAGATAAACGAACTTCTTACAAAGAAGAACCAGAAATAATTAACTCATAACTATAATGCTAATAAGGTTAGCATCTAACTATTTGTCTTGTATTGCTGCAATTGCAATACTCTACAGAAGAAGGTTTTATGGCTAGAGAATTATATTCCTATCTAATCACCAACTTCTTCTTCACTTTGAGTAGATGTATATGTTGACTTCCTTGAATTCATTGAAGAACTTGAGCTTTTAGTGACGATTCGCTTTAGCATAATTTGATGTAGGCATCGTATTTACTATCTTCAGAATCTAGCAAGGGTTAATAAGATACATTGAATACGAGCGTACTCAGCAAGTTTACGAAAAAGGAGAGTTTGATGCACTAGATACAGCCACAGACCATAGGTTGTATGCAATGCAGGTTTTCAAAAATATTTATTCAAAGGTTGCTTTTATTCTGAAAACCTATGTCCGTCATCCTTCACTGGTTTACCAGAAGTTTCATAGAGTTCCTTTCATGCTGCATTCGTAGCTCCTTCAGGAACAGGGAGTAACAAGTTACATTTCTTACAATCTACAGAGGTGCGTTGCTTTACCCAAGAGAGATCAAATCCTTGTCGCACTACTGAGCAGCTTATTCCCATCCACAATTCTGTGATATGGGGCCTAGTAGATAATCCAAGCCAATCACTGCCCTTCTCTGTGACCCCATATGTCTACATGATCCTTCGGGGATGACTACATCTCCGTTAAGCCCTCTTTCGGGTAAGCTACAACCCTGATGAGTTCCCGAGGACTCTAGTTGGTGATTCCCCTAGCAAGCTCCATATAGGTCCGACTATACTTCTGGCAGCCACTCATAGATAATCTAGACACCAAAATTGTGGGGACTAAAGGTGCCCAACCATATGCTGGTTCCACAAAAGGAATAATATCGTCACATTAAGGTCGTATTGCCTAGATTCGAAAGGAATAAGATCCAGCTGACTTCTTCGTTCCATTCCAAATCTCATGGTTAATGGTGCTACACAATGCCAGAATCACTGGCCACATTGGTTGTTAAGTCCTAGATGATATATTCCTGTGCAGTGGTATCCAACTGCCAGGTTTAGTAGATTAGCTGATCACCCTGGATCAGAAGCCAATATTTCACCTTATTATCAAAAATAGTATTTTCTGACCTTTTTGAAATGTAGGTGATGACAACACTAGATTTGAAAATATTTGATAGAAAATAATCAAAGGACATGAGCAAGTGTGAACTTGCCATTTGTGATTGGAAGATTATGCACTCACGGTCTTTGAGAAAATATAAGATCCAATATCTGAAATCAGCACCATTGGTGTTGGCACTCGTTTTAGGATCGTAGCTAATCAAGGCAAATGGCAAAAATATTATTCCTCTCAATTTTGCATAACAACTCAAATCGAGATGATTCAAAAACAAAAGTTTCTTGTTTCTACGAGACGGACAACTTTCATGTTCGAAACTTTTTTATTTGAGGTCATCTTAAAGGATTCATAGTTGATGTCTCCATACGTAAGTCTCCAAATCTTCTCTAAACACTAGCATAATCGGCTATTAAGCCTGATCATGGCTTGACTTGATATGGTGCCTCTTTGATGATGATTAATATTCCTCATAGTGGACCTTTTCGAGTGTGTGTCTTTTGCCATTTTCCTTGATTAGCTACGATCCCAAAACGAGTGCCAACAATTGGTCCGGTAAGGACTAATGTTTAAAAAAGCAATATGCAATTATGCATAAGTAATGCCATGCATTTTATAAAACTCCTGAAGTGAAATCCAAGTATTCTAAGTGATTTGAACTTAGGTTATTTCTTTAAGAGTTTGTTTATCTTCAAAATTTACTTTACAAGTAATGGCATTTATAAGGAACTTAAGTGTTAACAATCCAAAATATACAAGTGATGTATGAAGTAATGTTATTATGATTAATTGTCATTTGGTGACTATGATAAAAGTCTTTGGGTTGAGTTGTTAAGAGTTGAAGGAACTATCATAGAGTTTTTTTTTAAGTGGCAAAAAGAATAACATTTGAATAAAATGTTTCTTCTCTAAGGTTTAAACAGTCTTTATGGTTAATAGAATGGGGTTGATATCTCTTGGTGTTTTCTCGATTAGTTTGGGATTGACATGCTTTAGGCCTTAATTGGAAAAAACCAAAGTTAACTATGAAAAATACAAGTAGTTCATTAGACATGATGTTTATAAGATTTGAGACTAAAGTTAACTTTTTAAGGGTAAATAAACTTAAGAGGTAGTATGTTTTAACTATTACCAATTTTTAGGGTGATTATAGATATGTTTAAGGATGTGTGATCATTCAATTTATATTTAAGTAAACGATTTGTTTAAATTTTTATTACTATGATGAAATTAATATGCAAATTATTTAGGGACCATTATTAATTGGTTAAGGTTTGGAGTTATTTTTTAAGTGTGGTTAACAAATGAATAACTTTCACCATATTATATGTTAGTGATCCATATTTAAAAGTGTTTGGTTTTATTTTGATCTTAATATTTTAAAACGGTATTATAAAGTTAATGGTTATACTTAAGCCCGATTCTTAATTCAACTTATGTTTTTGAGATTAGTATTTAGATACAAAAAGATTCATGGTCTTGAAAATAGTAATAAAAAATTATTGTCACGACCCGGGATCAGGGCTAGGCAAATACCAGATCTTCATTTGACACAATCCTAACCTAAATTCCGAAGCGCGCAAGGAATTATCGGTAACATTACAGAACATACAAACAATGCATTAATAAGTAAACTCTTAACGGAGTTACAAACCAGTCATACAAGCCAGGGGTCACAGACCCATCATTACAACAAAGAACGGAAGCAAACAAGTTGTTCTAAAACAAACTTAGAAAAAGTGCCTAAGAGGCCTTAAACAAAAGTAGCAACCCTTTCATAGATCCTAGGCTGCTTCTCGAGAACCTCAACTACTCGTCAACATCGATGTAGAAACCACCTTTATTTGGCACATCTTCATCCGTAGAAAAACATCAATTAAGAAAGGCTGAGTACAGGGTGTACTTCGCAAGACTTATGGATAGTGGAGTTGTTTTTCATAAAGCCATCTTTTGTTTTCAAAACAAGGAGGAGTAGAAGCTCGTCTAGTCAGATCATTTTCAAAGGGGATAAGAAGACTACAACTATAGCTCTTAGAATCATCTTCGACATTCACCAAGAACCATCATCATCTAAACCTCTCTTCTCGGACTACCCCCTCAAACAATCCCGAGGAAGTATTTCGGATCTCACATTAGTTGGCCAAGTTTTATCAATCGGTTATAGTTCTCTATGATCATCACGTCTGTTCCCAAGTTGTCCATAGCCATGGACACGGATTTTTTAAAAGATTAATACCCTGCAGGGTGCACAACTTTACCCACACGTACCAAACGATTCTTAATGCCAAATTATTAGCCCTCTTCCTTGGAAGGACGGTAGAGAGTGGTTGACCATGACCTTTACCTTGCTTTTGCCGAAACCATGAGTCACACACAAAGGAGATGCTGCTGTAACAGGTCGAGTCCCGAAGTCGGTTCCTAGCGATGTGAAAAGGGTTCAAGATTACGGATGACAGGAATCTCTTGTTCCCTGCCACACTTACCTACCTGTATGAATGCACTGATGGGATACGGGTAGGCTACACTAGCGCAAATATAAAAATTTCTACCACGTATACCAGGATTACTGTTGTCATAGATCACGGGATTACCACCAGACGCGCATTTGCGGAATCGATGAAGCGCGTCGAGGAAGTGCAGACGATCTAGGACTCCTCCTCGTTCTCGTCCCACGAGCATCTCCCCTTGCGCGGCTCGTCCAAGCGTACAGATACAGCACCTCTGAGGTATCCACACGTACAGGGTGGAAGCGTCAGACGTCGGACTAGTAGGTCCGCGCGTGCAACACAAGCGTGAGGAGTGGCGGCTGGGTGGAATGGTCTAGGGTCTAACCCTGGTCAGCTCGCCCCTAGTGGGATTCTACATTAGAAGCCCATTAGTAGCCTAAGCCTGGTCTAATTCGGATCCATTCCTCATTAGGCTTGCAGCCCCTAAAGTGTGTGACTCTATAGATTCATATACGTACAGACATGACACGAATACACTTATTCTGCCAATAGTTGGTAGCGGCCTCTAGCAAGACGTGCCAACTCCTAAACACATACAGAGATCATATCGGACGAACCATCACAAAGTTTAGTACATGTCTTTCCCTTTGCCTCACGATATTTGGTCTAGTTCCAAGCTGACCTCCCTTTCTCGATTCTATGATTCGGAATCCCTTTACTAGGTTAAATCTTAACCTTATGTAGCACGGCCATGCATTTCTGGATCCAATCACTCGAGGGGCCAGAGATATCTCTCTCAAGTAGAGAGGGGCAAATCTCATCTTGTCGTGGGAATGGTCACGGCAGATGCTGCAATCGGCAGCGAGTAGTAGAACGAGGGGCAAGGGCGGCCAGCCATCTGCGGTGCGAGATGAGGGCAAAGACACAGGGTTTTACCCAGGTTCGGCCCTCCGGAGGGTAAAGACCTACTCCTGCGAGATGAGGGCAAAGACACAGGGTATTATGAAGGTGGTACAATGGGCGAGCTCGGCGGCTAGGCGGCGAGTCGCTTGGGTGTATGATGGAACGTATCTCTAGACGCCCCGCAGGGAGGTATATATAGGCTTACCTCCCCTAGGGTTTACATATCTCAACCGAATCAGTTAAGGCTTCAACACTCGTTTAACCTAATCCGACTGGGCCTATCTACTCGCCTGTGCCTTCATCTTCCAGTCGCCTGGATCCACACCGGGCCTTGATCCAGTCGCCGTCTTGCAGGCCCACTCGCCAAGTCTTGGGCCAGTCGGAAACATCCTGCTAGGTATACCCCAGTAGGCACATCCCCATCAGTAGTCCCCGAGGCCGTCGCCGATTGGGCATAGATGGTCGCTGGCAGTCGGAGTATGTGGCCGCTAAGCGGGCATCCAGTCGAATCGTCAGCGGGCTCCTGTATAAGGAGAAACTAGTCGTTCTGATCGCAGCTTTGGCGAGTCGAGTCGGCGAAACACTGTCATAGTGAACGAGTCGGCGAGCCGAGTGGCTAAAGTTGGACCGTTAACCGTGGTCAAACTAGCCGTTGGGGTAATCCAACGGTAACTTTTGGCGTAATCACCGCGTAGTAACGGCTCCCTGATTTGGCGGGTAACAACCGCTATATAAGAGGAATGGCAGGCAATCAGAGAACCACCTTCTCACCATTTCCTCCGACTGCGCGCACTTTTCACCTCCCTTCGCATCGCAACCCAGCCGACCAGAAATCCCCCGACCCCCAGCAAATCTATCCGCCATGGCCCTCTCCACCGAGCCTTGGGGTAGATCTAAGTGCACGAGGGCGCAACTGGCTTCCTTCGAGGAGGCCGGGATCTTGCGAGCCGGCTGCTGGCGCATCCCTGCGGCCGGGGAGACGACCCCGAATCCGTGAGAGAGGGAATTCATCTGCTTCACCAGCCATCTTAAACGGGGGCTAGGGTTCCCCACGTCCCTGTTCTTCCGGCGCTTCTGCGCCTACTACGGGATCCAGCCATGGGATCTGGGTCCCCACAGCATCGAACAGCTCGCCATCTTTGTGGCATTCTGCGAGTGCTACTTGAGCTGCCGGCACTACTTCCCTCTATGGCAAGATCTAATCCACGGACGGATCATCCGCGAGGAAGAGGGCGGCCCAATGCTAGCCGCGGGCGGCCTAACCTTCCAGCTGAAGTCGAAGGCTTCATTCTTCGACCTGATGCTGCCCGCCAAGGCAGCGGGCGACTGGAAGAAATCGTGGTTCTACGTAGCCGAGGCGACCCCGGAGGGCGAGACGGCGATCCCGCGGTATTCCGCCAACCGGTCCGAGCCGCGCCGCCTTCAAATCGACAAGCTCCCCAACGACCAGCGGATGTTCGTTGACGAAATGCTTCAGACCATCCGCGGTCTGAAGAAGAAGGGCCTCCAGACGATAAACCTGTACAACTGCTGGCTCGGGCGGCGGCTCGTCCCGCTAGCTCGGCGCGAGCACTACATGTACCAGTACACCGGCCGAGACGACTCTACGAAGGCCTGCCTCGCCGAATGAAAGCTCGAGGACAAACTCCCAGCACTGAAGAAAATCACCCAGGCGATGTACCTGGACGCCAACGGTAATCACTTCACTTCGCTCGCAGTCGCAGTTTTTGCAGTCGCGGTAATTCTGATTTCATCTTGTGTTCATTGCAGATATTCCAAGTGGTGGAAGGATGGCTCCCGCCCTCAGACAACGAGAACTCGAGCTCGTCCGTCCAGGACGTGGGCGAGTCGCCTCCCGCCAAGGGCGATGCCGGGAGTGATGAGGGCGACAGCGACGATGAGTCCGAAGAGGAGGTCGCCCCACTGGTCCGCAAGACACGGGGGCAGCGTCAACGTGAGCTTGAGGCAAGCAAAAGCCTCGAGCGCCATGACGACGACGACGAGCTTCCAGAAACCACCTCGCGCCGCCAGGCTACTCCAGCGAAAAAGAAGAAGAAGGAAAAGGAGGCGAAGGCCCCTCCGAGGAAGATGAAGACGAAACCGACGAGGCCGGCCTCGCCACCACATTCAGCGAGCAGTTCAGACGCCCCCAGTCCGGCCAAGGACGACGCGCCGCCGACGACAGCCGCGCTGGACACGGCCACCATCGAGGTGCCCCTGGCGTCGATTCCTCCGCCATTCGCTCCAGTCTCTGGGCTGGGGGACGCTCCGGCCGCAGCGGCTTCGCCTCACAGGGAAGCTCCTGTTGAAGATGTTCCAGAGGCTCCGGTTGCGGCCTCGACGACGAACAAACCGTCTGTGTCTTGGGCACGCGACGTTCTGTAAATGGGGCTCAGCCGCCGACTGGGCCCCGAACTAGAGAAGCCAGCCGGCCTCCGTACGGGGCTGCGCTTCATTCCAGTCGCCAAGTGAGTACACTCCTTCCTTTGTCTTCCATAGCAGCTCGAATTATCTTGCTTATATGATTGATGTACAGGACCGGAGTGAAGAGGATGGGCCACCCGACCGTGGCTAAGGTGCCACCCGTGGTCAGCGAGGAGGATCCTTCCCGCAAGAGGAAGGCGGACGAAGTCGTCGTCCCTGCGGATGGCGGCAAGAAGGCCAAGGGTGACAACGTCGTCACGATTTCTGACGACACGACGGTCGTGCCTGCTGGACCCGTAACGGAGGCGGCCGCGTCCACGATGGTGGGCGCTCCCTTGCCTAGAACGGCCGAGCCGACCTCCTTTGGGGCGGGTGCCTCTATGGCCACCTTCCCGCGCTTCATGGCCAAGGCGGCTGCGGCGAGTGGAACTTTGCCCTCGAGCCACGCTCCTGGGATCGCTGATGCTGAAGTCGACCAACGTCGTGGGCATACGCCAGCTCTCCTCGCGTCCGTGGACGCAATACAACTCCACGGCATACTTGGCGCAGCCATCCAGGTATATCCAGTCCCCGAGGATCAGGTCGGTGCTTTGCAGCGGCCTGATTCTTTTAAGTGTCGTATATTTATTTTCCGCATCCAGTCCCCGAGTGCTCACTCGCTGAATTTCAGCGGGTGGGCACTTGAGAGTTTCTTGATTGCCAGTCCCCGAGTGCGCATTCGCTGAATTTCAGCAGGTGGGCACTTGAGAATTTCTTGATTGCCAGTCCCCGAGTGCACACTCGCTGAATTTCAGCGGGTGGGCACTTAGGAATTTTGCTTTGGTTAACTTTTTGGGTGATGTGCAGGGTCTGCAACTTGAATCAGCTGACCGACTGGCAGTGAAGCACCGCGAGGAGAAGGAACTGGCCATCGTCCAGGAGGCGAACAAAGGGCTTCAGGACGTTGCCGCGAAGGCAGAGGAAGCTCGCCAGGGTCTTGTCCCCGCGGGTGAATTGGCGGTAGCACAATCGACATTGAGTTCAGCTGAACAGCGGATCGCCAACCTCGAGCGCGAGCTGCGGGTGGCGAAGGAAGACGCGAGCGCGGCTGATGGGCGAGCCAAGGCCGCCATTGCAGCCGCCGAAGAGGATCGCAAAGTGTCAGACGCCCTTGTTGCTGGGCTTCAGGACGACCATACTTCACTTCAATGCTTCATCACGGATCTCGCCCGCCCGTTGATTGTTAAGTGCATATTCCTCTGCTAGTAAGTGTGCCTTTTGTGGTGTCCGTCGTATTCATTATTGTCTTCTACTCGCAGGTCGCATCATCGACAGCGCGGAAGAGGCGAGCTCGTTCGACGCGCGGCAGTGTGTAGCCACGCTTGTCGACTCGGCGACATTTTAGGCGATGTGCATTCGAGCCTATCTCCAAGAGATATCGCCCACGGAAGTGATTCCCAGTGACCTCGTTGAGGTGTGGAAGTATTTGGAGAAGGCGCCCGCGGTCGTTGAGTTTATGACGCAGTCGGCATTTCGGCGCGGGGCGGCGACGACACTTAGTCTTGGACTTGCCCACTTCCCCGAGGACTTCGACCTCGACGATGTGACGAGTGGCTACCCGTCGTCGACTGGTGCGGTGGAGCTTTCCGAGGTCCTCAAGTTGCAGGATCGCGCCGCAACGTACTCGGAGCGTGTCTGGGCAATGGGCGACCTCCTTCCGTACCAGGAGACGGTCGTCGTGCCGAATGACCCCGAGCCACCGCATCGTGACTTCAAGGTCGACCAGCCTTTCCGCGCGGCGATGGCGGGTGAGCTGACGACGTACCCGACGAATCCGTACACGCCATTCATCCGCAATCGCCGGAGTGTTGACGAGTCATCGTCGAAGCCTACGGAATAGCATAGTTTGCCCTGGGGCGTTAGGTAGCAGGTCTGCCATATGGGCATATTTTGTAATATGAGACAATGCGACATGCTTTTGAATGAGACATCGTGTCTGTGTTGGAATTTTTCATGTGTTTTATGATTGTGGTTTGAACGAGTCCCCGAGCGCGTCCGCCCTTTTTGTGGGGTTTACCTCGTGTATGATATGTTTGTTGTTTTTGAATGTTTTGTTATTGTGGTCTACTCGCCCGGACTCGAAGAGCTAGTCGCAGGGCGACTCCCTTGAACGCTCTATACTTCACCATTTTCCCATGCGCGAACGGGCTCGGGTGGCCGAGTCCCCGAGCGTGGTACTTGGTTGTTCTAGGTGCGACTCGAGGGTGGTTGAGGACTTGGCGCGTTGGTTTGGGCGCATCACTCCTGCCTAGCCCGTTGGGCCAGTCGCGTGGCGAATCCTGGCATGGTCTCTTACTTGGCGTTTTCCCGAGCCACTCGCGATGAACTGGTCTTCATTCCCCGAGCGTGGTACTTAGCCATTCGAGTCGCTATGCCGAGGATGCGGAGGACCGTGGTCGCTGTAAGAAGCGAAGGCAGGTGTCTTGGCTCGTAAAGCCAGTCGGGCTAGGCGACTCCAATGGGGCTCCGGGTAGGCATTTTTCACGGACGCTGCAAGACCTGAGGTTTACTCAATGCTCTTGCATCGCACTACTTAGCCGTGCCGATCGCTGTACCAAAGGTTGACTTCTACGGTTAGTTGGACACTGTTATTGCGAGTGCCAGTGGCACAAGACACGGAGAGTAGGCCCAATTTGCGGTAACCGATTCTTTTATTTCACAGCGACTGGAAAGTACATATGTGGGGTTCTAGGGGTAGAACTTCCGTAGGAGGTTTACATTCCATGGTCGCTTGACGTCGAGTTCGCCGTCCCCGCAGACATCGATGAGGTAGTAGGCGTCGTTGCCAAGTACTCGCCCGATGGCGAATGGTCCTTCCCACGGAGGGAAGAGCTTGTGCATGCCCTTCTTGTCCTGGATGAGGCGCAACACCAGGTCGCCTTCCTGAAAGGTGCGAGTCCTCACCCGCCGGCTGTGGTAGCGGTGGAGTCCCTGCTGGAAGATGGCGGTGCGAAACCGAGCGAGGTCACGTGCCTCGTCGAGCTGATCGACTCCGTCTTGGCGAGCGAGATCTTTTGCAGCCTCCGTGTAGTGGACGACCCGTGGCGAGTCGTGCTCGAGGTCGGTGGGCATGACTGCCTCGGCGCCATACACCATGAAGAAGGGGGTGAATCATGTCGACCTGTTGACCGAGGTGCGGATGCCCCAGATGACGGAGGGTAACTCCTCGACCCAGCACCCGGCGGTGCGCTCGAGTGGTACTGGGAGTCGCGGCTTCAGGCCGTGGAGGATGCTTTGGTTGGCCCGTTCTGCTTGGCCGTTGGACTCCGGGTGGGCGACCGATGCGAGGTCGAGACGGATGTGGTGCTTTTCGCAAAATTCGGCCATGGCTCCTTTGGCGAAGTTGGTGCCGTTGTCCGTGATGATGCTGTTTGGGAACCCGTAGCGATATATGAGCTCGCGTAGGAATTTGGTGGCGGTCTTCCCGTCGCATTTCCGGACTGGCTTGGCCTCCACCCACTTTGTGAATTTGTCGACCGCGAACAGCAGGTGGGTGTAGCCGGAGGGGGCCTTCTTGAAGGGGCCTACCATATCCATGCCCCACACAGCGAATGGCCAGGTGATGGGGATTGTTTTGAGCGCTGAGCTCGGCACGTGCGTCTGGTTGGCGTACTTCTGGCACCCGGCGCACCACTGGACAATGTCGACAGCGTCGGCGTGTGCGGTGGGCCAGTAGAAGCAATGTCGCATAGCCTTGGCGACCAGAGAGCGGGCGCCGGCGTGGTGGCCGCAGTCACCGGAGTGGATACTGTGTAGGATCTTGCGTCCTTCGGCGGGTTGGACGCAGCGTTGGAACACGCCGGTGACACTGCACTTGTGGAGCTCGCCGTCGATGATGGTGTAGGACTTGCATCGACGAGCGATCATCCGAGCGTCCGTCTCGTCTGCCGGCAAGGTGCCGGCTTCCAGGTAGGCGATGTAGGGCTTGGTCCAGTCGTCTGGCTCGTTGACGAGTGCGACCAGGGCTGGCTCTGGTTGGAGCTGGACTCCGATGTCGATCTCCCTCGGGGGAGAGACTGATTTCTTGGTGATCGTGTCGAGGAAGACGCCGACGGGTGGTGCGAGTCGAGCCGACCTGATGCGAGAGAGTGCCTCGGCCTCCTCGTTCTTCCGCCTGTCGATCCACTCGACGGAGTAGCCTGTGAAGTGTCCGCCCAACTTGTCCACTGCTTGGCGGTACGCCGCCATGGTGGGTGAGATGGCGTCGCAGGTGCCAGCGACTTGCCCCGCGACGAAGTCGGAATCTCCATAGCAGCGTAGGCGGTTGACATTCATCTCCTTGGCAGCTCGCATGCCGTGGAGTAAGGCCTCGTGCTCGGCCATGTTGTTCGTGCAGGGTGTGAAGTCGAGGCAGAGGATGTAGCGGAGCTTGTCGCCCTTCGGTGAAGTAAGCACGATCCCTGCTCCTGCGCCGTCCGCGTTCTTGGAGCCGTCGAAGTGCAGGCTCCAGTAATGGAGGTATGGCAGCTTCTCTGGCTGCTGGGCCTCTTCCCAATCGGCGATGAAGTCCTCTAGGGCCTGCGACTTGATTGCTTTTCACGGCTCGTATTTGATGTTGTGGACGCCGATCTCGACGGCCCACTTGGCGACCCGCCCGGTCGCCTCACGGTTGCGGATGATGTCTTGCAATGGTGCTGAGGAAACGACCGTGATCGGGTGCTCCTGGAAGTAGTGCGGCAGGCGCCGCTGAGCTCTGAAGACCGCGTATACCAGCTTTTGGTACTGGGGGTACCGCTGGCGCGACTCGGTGAGGACCTCGCTGATGTAGTACACCGGTTGCTGTACTGGGCGCTCCTTTCCTTCCTATGGTCGTTCGACGACCATGACGGCACTGACGACGCGCTCGGAAGCCGCGACGTAAACCAGCATGGGTTCTTTGTCGGCGGCGGCGGCGAGTAGCGGTGCGGCGAGTAGCACCTTCTCGAGGTCGCGAAACGCGTCATCCGCCTCCTTGTCCCACTGGAAGGTGGGGTTCTTGCGCATCAGGCGGTATAGGGGCATCGCCTTTTCGCCCAGGCGGGGAATGAAGCGACTGAGAGCCGCTACTCGCCCGACCAGTTTCTGGACGAAGGTGTAGGTCTTCATCCGGTTCCTCGTCCTAACTCCCGCTAGATAGCGCGTGTATCTAGCTTCCGCCTCCGCCATAGTTTTGTACCCTTTGTAGTTATTGTCGCTAAAACACTGCACCTGTCTCCGGCAGTCTTCCCAATCATCGTAGATCCGGGAACCCATACCTTGTACACGACGTACCACGTCATCTACAAGTTGACAATAATAATTAACTGGTGCTTGAAAAAAACAGGTATAATTAAAGTCGCATATGAATATACACTTATAGAAAGTACTCCTAAATCAAAAAGACCAAACTCAAAAAGCATGCCTCATATATAACTAGGTTGTTCGACACTAGAATATGCTACGATGGAACTGTCCGCCAACTAGGATACACAACACCTGCACTTGTGCATAGCACAAGGCGGATAATCCCATCGCAGCACATTCACATCTATAGTGTGCCAAGACATTTCAATCATCGGCATTATTCTTGAAAAAGACCAAAGTAACTCAAAAACAATGCCTCATATATAACTAGCTAGGTCGTTGGACACAGGAATATGCTACGACGGAACAGTTAGCCAAGTAGGATGCACAACACCTAGACCTGTGCATATCACAAGGCTAACTATCCCGTCGTAGCATATTCACATATATAGTGTTCCATGACATTTCAATCATTGGCATTATTCTCGAAAAGACCAAAGTAACTCGAAAAAAATGCCTCATATATATACATAGGTCGTTGGACACAGGAATATGCTACGATGGAACTGTGAGCCAAGTAGGATGCACAACACCTAGACTATTGCATATCACAAGGCTCACAATCCCGTCGTAGCACATTCACTTATATATTGTGCCACGACATTTCAATCATTGTCATTATTCTCGAAAAAGACCAAAATAAATCAAAAGTAATGCCTCATATATATATATACATAGGTCGTTGGACACAGGAATATGCTACGATGAAACTGTAAGCCAAGTAGGATGCACAAGACCTGGACTTGTGCATATCACAAGGCTCACAATCCCGTCGTAGCATATTCACATATATAGTGTGCCACGACATTTCAGTCATCGACATTATTCTCGAAAAAAGAGTAAGGAAAAAAGAAGGACCAAAGTGAGCAAAGGAGCAAAGAGTAAGCAAAAAAACCAAGCGATGATTCATAAATCTAATAAGATAAGTAGTAGCATGTACACTTGTCCACACACACACAAAGGTCATCTATAGTTTGTAACTACAACTAGGCCAACATCAAGCCTTCTGGCTCGGCTTAGGGAACGGGAGGACGCCTTGTCTCGTCATGAACTTCCTATAGTCACCCTGCATATCTAGGCGATCTTCTATGTCATGGTTATTCGGGATATTTCCTCCGTAGAAGATCCCCCCGAAGTCATGACATCACGAAATATGATCTGGCAACGTTGAAGTCTGTTGGTCAAGTAGGAACGCCCTCATGTGATGGAGTGCATAGTAGGCTTCCTTCTTACTGTTCTTCGGCTGCTTCACGTAGGGAAACTCCGTTATGTGGTTGAAGACGTGCCTGCCGAACATGACCTTCATACGCACGAAGGTGGTGCCTTCCGTCGAGGCATAGCCAGTGAGAGCATCATCCAGAACTTCCTTGATCTTGTCGTAGTTTTTCTTCTTTTCTAGACTCCCCGAGTCAAAATACGTGGCGTGGGAATGCTTCGGCGATAAGGAGATGAGCGTTCAGTGTTCATATCTGCGCAAAAAATTCAAATGGAATGTGTTGGAAACAGAATGATGATAATCTAATAAAGCCAATCGACGATGGCGAGTGAATAACGACTTACTCGTGAAAGTAATGCATGTAGTAGGGGTCCACTATAGCGATGACCGGTGTGTTCTCTCTAATGATCTGCATGGCCAGGCTAAGAGAAAACAGGCGGACCATGGTATAGTGCAGGAGGTATAGGTGGAACATATTGAAGATGTCGTCGAACCGCATGAAGAAAAGATCCGCAGGGGCATTGTCGACGAAGCCCAAGCCTGGTGGCACCTTAACCACGAATACCGGGTGCGAGGGATCTTTCTCCGATAGAAGGAGTCTCTCTATCGTCAGCATGCCGTCATGCACACTCTGCAGTTCCAAACTGGCGAGCCTCCGCAAATTCTTAGGTAGCATGGGCTCACCCGCCACATGAATCCTCCACATAATACCCTCGGGTCTTGGTGGCCTGTCCCGAAACCTGATCGGATTCGCAGTTGACGCCACCGACTGGCTCGAGCTGCTAGATTTTCTTTTCCTGCCCTTTTTTTCTTTTGGAGAGCGGGCAGGAACCGCAATCTAAGCACCGGCCACCTTATGTAGTGTGCTAGGGCTTAGAATAAAGGGCCGGTTGGTTGTATCAGCTGGCTCTATAAAGGCGCAAGCTAGAGGCGTGTCCTGAGAACCAAACAGACGCTTGGTGATAGTGGCTTTCTTTGTGGGGCCACCAGCTAGGCCTTCGTTGCTAAACTGAGTGTTGAAGAAGTAATCATTCTAGTCTTCGTCGTCCTCGTCCGGATCCTACGCCATGTGCATATCATCAACATGATCATCCGACCCACCGCGTGGAGGTGACGACGAGGGCGGTAAGGGGACCTTGCCACCTCTTGTCGCTGGCACGACAAGCGGTGCTCTTGTCTGTGGCGTGATGGACCCCGCTGTCCCCAAACGGATCATGCTCTTTGGACATTGCAAGAATAAGCCGAAGCAACTTCTGAGGACAGCCGACTCTTCTTCATCCGCTCCTGGGGGTTGAATGGGAGGTTCCAGGTCATCGCAGCCCCTTAGCGCCCGACTAATTTTAACCCTGGGCACGCTATCTGGCATCGGCCTTGAGTAGAACGTGCACTGCAAGTGTTGAACTATGGTACCCTTGGCAACATCCCTCAGCTCGTTGTTCACGTAGCATAAGAGAGTGAAAGGAACATCCGTCTGTGGAAAACATGTACAACGTCGTTAGAGATGCCATAAGAGTAATAGATGGCGTGAAAGGCGGTAAAGCAATTTGTTTACCGTGATGGCGTCGAGATCGGCTAATGTCGAGGCACCGCATACGGCGACGGGCGTGCAAGAGATGGAAGGGCTGCTTGATGGCGCGGTGCTGGCCGCAGGTGTATTCTCCCTACCAGGTGCTTGGAGCTCCGGTGCCGCCGCGACGATGGCAGGGGGGCCACCAACATGTCCGGTGCCGCGATGATGGCAGGGGGAGTCACCAACATTTGCGGCACTACGGTGCTAGCGGGCGGAGTCACGAACACGTAGTTCGCCTGATTCGTCGGCGTCGCGTTGTTCGAGTGGCTGCTGACCATGTTTGGAATCGGGCACGACCCTACTCGACCACCCGCACTCCAGTACGCTATTGACTCCACCAAGGTAGGTAGGATGGACGTGAGGGTGATTGCCTAGTTGTCTTGGACGATCTGCGGGATCCATGCCACTTGTTCCTTAAGTTCTTGAACCTCGCGGTTTTCCTCCTCGCTCCTTCCCGACGGCGCCACATGCGTCCTCGGCGGTGGACCAAAATGATCCACCCAATTCATACCCCCGAGGCCGGCCAGACAGCCAGCCGACGACGACTTCTTCGTAACCATATCTATTTTCTTGGCTCGATTCATCGCCCTGTTAAGAGGGTTATCCCACCGGGTGGCCGCCGTCGACCCCTGGGATGAGGAACCCCGGGATCCATGACTAGCAACAATTTCCTCCTTCTGTAGAAGAAGTAATAGTGAATCCTTTAGATCATCGATTAGAATGCAACCGAGTTGATCCGCGGTAATTAGATTACTTACCACAATTTCCTTGAATTCCTTCACCACAAGATCCGCGGTGAGTTGTTTGGTTTTTGGGTCCACATGGTAACGGGCCCTGATGAAGTTTCGAACCTGCCCGGGTTCGAATTTCGCAGAGGGGTTTTCTATCCCCTTGTCTCTATTCTCTTCGCCGTCCTCATTATTCCATTTGGCCTACGTGGTTCTGTATCCAACAGATCCGAGATGGTGATGACCTATATTCATCGCCTGCAGCACCTTTCCCCGATTACTATTGGCCAGGGCTCTTTTGGATTCACACCTCTCCTTGAACTCCCGAAACTGATCTTCGGTGATCTGTGGGTCAATCTTCTGGATCTCCTCGAGACTTTTGCCTTCTTTATAGATCTTCTTCTTTATCCGGGTTCTCCAGCTGGCCAGGGTGTAGCATCCCAGTTGTCTAACACCTGTAATGCTACTTGTTCTAGTAATAAAAGGGCCACTTCCTACATATAATTGTTGCATCATCATCATATCATGCTCATGTCATCATGCCACCTTGCATTTGAGCATCATATAAAAACCCCGTCTTGTTTGGTTCTTATCTCATGTGCATTATTAATTGTATTTGCCTCTTGATATGGTATTTGGTTCTTGATATATTTTTAAATTCCCAAGTTGATTTGGGGGCATATCTCTTATTGACTCCACCACCTTTTCTTCACCACCTTATAATTCCACCATCCAATTAATATGAGCTTGGCATTTTAATTGAGTTTTACCTCTAGCTCATGTGGGTTGGGATGGATCAAGTTCTAGATCCACATGCTCCCATGTATGCACCATGTTGTTTTCACAATATTGGTATATGAGAGCCACATGGCCACCTTTGCATGCCTTGTGAGTGTGACCCTAATTCTAGCTCCCATAGGTGTTGTTTAGGGGTTATCATCATGTTGGGATATTTTGTGGGCTTAATCAATATCTAGGGGCATATACACACTAGCAAGTCCCATTGTATCTCAGATATGGTCATCTCCATCTATTCCACATGGGGGCATCCTTTTTAATTCTTTTTGCTTGGCCTTATTCCAATCTTTGGGAATGCAAAATAATAATGCCATGTAATAACATTGTTTTCACAAGATCATCAGGGCAATAAATATTTCTGCATGGGCCATGCAAGTACCATCTTGTGCTTGTCATTGGATTTTATTTGGTTTTGAGTTGATCATCTCATCTCTTTTTCTCTCTTTTGGCTTGATATATGTTGATCTTGCCAAAACCCTACCACCTTTTCCCTCTCTCTTTCTTGTCTTGTTCCTGTGAGCTTGAGTGGATCATACTTGATCAACTCAAGACCATAAACCTCTCCTCTCTCTACCTCTAAAACCTACCCCTAATTACCATACCTTGCTCATCTAACCCTACACCCTACCTCTCCTTTTAGTCCATCCCCATCCATGCATGCACATGTGATCATGTGGGTGTGCATAATCCTAAACCCCCACATCATTCTCCCTCCCTCTTTTCCTCTTGATCTTGCTTGACCTATGTTTGGAGCATGCATGCTTCAAAAATCCCTAGCTCTCACCCTTCTCTCTCTAATCCTCTATCTAGTTTCCTCTATCACCATACCCCCCTCCCATACCCCATCTTGGATAAATCCTAAGCTACACCTAATCTAACCAAACCCTAAGTATCCCCTCTCTCTCGGCCCCTCCTCTCTCTCTAGCGTGCAGGCCCCTCCCTAGCTACCAACTACCCCAGACCGAACCCATACCCCTCTCCTATCCAAACCTAGCTACCACCCTGCCCTAACCCTAGACCGAACCCAAGCCCCCTCCCTCTCTCTTCTCCCTCTGCCCCAGCTGCCCCACACCGAGCCACTCTCCCAGGCCTCGCCGTCCCCACCTGGCAGCCTCACCTTCCCTAGCACCTCCCTCCCCATGTGCCTGCCCTGCTCGTCACGTGAGAGAGGGTGAAAAAGGTGGCTGAGCCAACCTTCCCCTCCCCCACGCAAGCCCCACCTGCCCCGTCCTTATCTACCCTTCCTCGCCCCTCTAGCCTCTCCCAGATCCCATCCCAGAGGCCCTGCCTCGTTCCCCTCTGCCCCTCTCTTCTTCACCACCATCGCCGACCTCCACCGTCGGTCTCCACCGTTCCCCGGAGTTCCATGAGGCGCAGGCGGGAGAGATCGTGTCGGCAAGGTCGCGAAGGACCTCTGCGTCGCCCCCGTACCCAGCAGCGAGGAGGAGAAGCCCCCAGTAACCCTGCACGTCGACGACGCCGCGAAACCCTAGCACCGCCGTCCGCGAGCCGCGCCGGAGATCGTCTGCGCCCCTGCCCGTACAGACCGCCCCGACGAACCCGCGATGAGCCACACTACCTTCCAGACATCCTCCCCTACCTGTTCGTTTCCTGGATGAGCGTGTCACGGCGACGAGCGCCCTCGGTGCACGGCGTGGACGTCGTCATCGCCTCGCTCCCGTGCGCGCCAAACCCTAGCTAGCCGCCTACCCTCCCTCCTAGCAACTACCCAACCCCACCGTAGCGGTCGCCGCTGCCGAGCGCCCCCTCGCGGTCGCGAGTTCGATCCCCACCCTCGCCACTCTGCCGCGCGGGGCAGAGAGGAAGATCAACAGTGGGCCGTGGCCACTTTGCGCTTAACCCCCTGGTCTTTTTGCCGCTCATCCCGCGATCCCATGCCCCACCTGTCTGTGTCTCTGCCGTTTTGCAAAAAGGCTCCCGACAAACCTGGCAATCAACCCGCAGTCCCCTTCCTTTTGACCTGTGCGCGTGATGGGCCAGCCATCCAGGCCCCACCCGTCAGCGACAGTGGGTAGGACCTGCTGGGTACCAAAAGTCCAGCAGCCTGTCTGTTTTATTTCTAAATAAATTCAAATTCAAATATAAATCTGTTTTCAAATAACTTTTAAATTATGAATCCAAATAATATAAGTGATATATGTTTTGAGATCAAAAAAATGTGAGGAATTCAAATATGCCATGCAAAATATTATTTGAACATTTAAAATTCCAAGTTGAGTAAAATTACAACAAATGCCACTGGAACTTAATAAATTAATAACTTTTGATTTAGAACTCCGAATTTAGCAAATGATATGTCTAAAATGATCAGCTCGACGATACGTTTCTGTTTATGCATTCCATGATATGAATTGCAGCATGCATCATATAAATATATAGTGTACAACAACTATTATGACAACAAAATGTGATCCAAAACACCATTAAAATGTTATTTCTTATCTTCCACACCTCACCGATGCCATGCTACATTAATGCCATGCAAATTGTGCAACATTCATCATGGCATAATTGTTTGCTTGACGCATCTTATTCATATGCTTGTGCACTATATTTATGTTGGCCCTTGTTTGTTTGGTTTTTCTCGGATAGACTCTGAGCAGGGAACATATCAAGAGAACCAGGAGCACTACCCAGATCCGTCTCTCGCTTCAACTGAGTTGCCAGGCAAGCACTACCACATGCTTGCATACATACAGTACCTATTGCCTCTATCTTATTCTTGCATCATTGAGTCATGATTGCATTAAACTGAATCCCAAGTATTGCATAGCCTTTACTTTTAAACCCCACCAAGCTTGTACCTCCACCCCATGAGCCATTACTACCGGAGTTGTTTGAGCCATGCGAGTCGTAGAACAGCATGTGTAGGGTTTGTGAGTGTCTGATGGATAACGAGGTACCTAAACAACTTAACCTGAGTAGTAATGGGATAACTAATGAAAGTGGCACCGGTGAGCAATATCTGCTATTTGGTTTTTCCTGCTCACTTGTGTCCCGTAAGACCCCGAGTACTTGATTCCTGTTCCAAGATTATTCGCGCTATCCACATCCGGGAGGCTTATGGGACCCCCCTGAGCCAGAGCTTGATTCCGTCTTATTTCTTGGGGCCACAAACTAGTTTGGGGTTTTATTTACTATCCTGTACTTATGCCATGCTACTGTTTATTTACGATTGTGCGAGGAGCACACTGAACTGTTTAGGTAAGCGGAGTGTTTTCGCGGTATCGACAAGCCCAGTCACACTTTTGGGTTCCCGGTCGTTTACAGCCATTGTCGCAAACCTTGAGTCCGTCTCGGAGTCAGCTAGCTTCGTTGCGGGTCTACTCAATGGGGTGGCCCCCTGAAATATTTCTGAATCTTGTGATTGCTTTGTCGTGAAGGCCTCGTTGGGTTTTGCTTTGGTTTTTCCGAGGTTGATCGAGTTTCTCGATCATAGACAAGCATAACTAAAGTAACGCTTTAATCTGACTAAGTAATTTGACTAGTAAATAGTGCAACACTCATGGAATGGGTAATAAAATTGCCAACGGATGGGAGGGTGTTCGTCCGCTTCCCCGTTGGTAAGCGAGGAGGAGGATGGATCTGATGAAATTACTGTTATAAATGTTGACTTTAATTCACGGACATCCGTCTATCATTGGTTAGGCAGATGGTTAGCGAATTATCTATAGAACTGCTAGGGTTTATCTTTTGCTGCAATTGCGTCACCCCAGGTTGTGTCCCCTTTAGAGGCATTAAGACTTGTTGAGTAACCTTAGGGTCTCACACGATAAATTATTGGTTCAGATGAACAGGTACACTCGCAGGACGGATACTGGGTGGAAGAGGCTGATGATGTGGGCAACGATCGTTCGGTGTAGAGATTCCGGGAACAGGGATCCGTGAGATCTGTGGGCGGGATGTGCTTATTTCTATGGCATCTTATGCCGATTTGCTTCTTATCCGTACTCGGACTTTGTTTTGCCGCTTCCGCTTGATACTCTGATGTGTGGTGTATGAGGAATTATCCTGAAATATTATATCTATCTAGGTCATTTGAATCTTGTCGTATGGCGTTGCTATATTTCCTTTCTTTTTAGATGGAATGGCTCTGATGTACTTTTGTATGGTGGCTTGCATACATGCTCATTTGTGTATGTAGTTGATCCCTTCGCCTGCCGATTACGCCGCCCGTACAGGTCCCGATGGATTGGAAGTGGTTGAGATGGCCGAAAGGTCTACCCGTGAGTGGCTTTTAGGGCCCCACCGTACTATTTCAACCACTACCGTTCATCCAGGCTTGTATCTAGGAGCCTAATTCACCAAGGTAGTTACAATTGGTATCAGAGCCATCCCGACCTTCAGGGTCTCAGCCAAACGGTCGTTGTCAGTCTAGCAAATATTTTGGTAGTTATGTATACTAGGGAAAAACAAAACGCGACAGTAGGACTGCTTCCACTTTTCTTCTTACCCACCCACCCACCCTTTTCTGGTAAGGAAGTGCAACATTTTCAATCCTCTTCTTAAAAATTCAAACTAGGATTCACGTGTTCTGGGTTTCCGTAGTACCATAGGTTGTGTGTATGTGTGTGTGTGTGTAATCCCTTGTCTATCTGTTGCATCCAAGTTGTTATCTAATCAGCCTTTGGTTATCAACTGTTGGTACATTCCATACCGACAGGCTTTTGCAAACCGACGCAATCTATCTTACTCTTTGTATCCGACGCTATCTTGTTTGGGGTGTTCGTTCCGTAGTTACCAATCTTAGGTTCAACGTGAGAAGAAGGGGTTAGGATATGTGTTCCACTTGTTCATGTGCGGAGTAATGATTTGAGTGCGGGATGGAGTCGCGACCATACCACTACTCTTATCATTCTCTTTTTTATATTGAATCGGTAGAGTCACTAATCTTGATTCGTTAAGTAATTTTGCGCATCTATTGGTATTTTAATGCTGAAATTTGTGGAAAATTTTTCTTTGATATATTTGTGTACCACACTCCTTTTCAGTCGTGTGCGATATGCTTAATATCTTCTAGGTGCTTTGAACTTTGTTGATATTTTAATATCATCTTAGTAATTTGTATCCTTTAATCTTGGTTAATTCCATCTTGGTACTATTTTGGATTATTATCATTCTCCATTATAGTACTGACTTGTGTTTTATATCAATCTCAGGATGGCTCCACCACGCCGTTCAGATGAGGACATACCACCAGAACTTGGGGCCGCGTTGCCAAACATAGCCAATGCCATGGCAGCAATGCAGCAGAACCAACAGCGTTTGGAAGAAAGCGTCAGAAGAAATGAGTTTGCTCCACTCCCTTCACCTCCCAAGCGAGGAGACATCAAGAGCTTCCTGAAATTCAACCCTCGTCAGTTTGATGTTTCTGATCGACCACTGGACGCGGATGATTGGCTGCGTGAGATGTCAAGGTTGCTCGAGACTGCTGATGTTCCTGAGCAGGAGTGGGTCAAGTGTGCTACTCACCTTCTGAAGGGAGATGCAGCTCTCTGGTGGGAGAATTACTTAAAGGAAAGCTGCACGGGTTTTCAGCCTACTTGGGAAAGGTTCACTGCAGCTTTCAAAGAGCAGTTGCTCTCAGAGATTGTAATGGAAAGGATGAAGGAAGCTTTTCTCAACCTGAAGCAAGGAAATGGTAACGTCAACACCTACATCAGGAACTTCATGAATCTATCTCGTTATGGTGGAGATGAGGTATCTGATGACAAGAAGAAGCAGAAGAGGTTCAGGCAAGGGCTCAATGCATCGATCAAGTATGCAATCACAAATGCAAGGCCGACATCTTTCCTGGAACTCCAACACACAGCTCTGCAAGAGGAAGCAAGTCGGCAAGTGTTTGAGGAGTCCAAGAAACACAACAGGGATGCATCAAGCTCTTCAGTTATGGCAGCTCCTTCTAAGCGGCGTGTCTGGGTTCCTAACACCCTACCGTCGCTCCCGGCTTCACCAAGACCTTCAAGCTACGCGGCAAGGCCACTAAACTCCATCACTGCTGCTCCCAGGGGCTACAACCACCACTACCCTGGAGCTCCTGGCGGAGTACCTGGCCACATTGCTCCACGTCCACCTGGTGCTTGTTTCACATGTGGAGATCCTGGACATCCAAACTGGAACTGTCCGTTGAAGAACAGAGCTCTTCCTCCACCCCCTCCAAGATCTGCAACAAGCTCTCCTATGGTTCGTGCACCACTACCTCGGGCTCTCAACATCAACACCAAGCCCGGGTCTACGGTTGCTCGTGCCAATTGTGTCAACGCCGCTCAAGCTGAGCATGCACCGGGAGTCGTGATGGGTATGCTTTCCGTTAACTCAGTCCCTGCACGAGTTTTGTTCGATTCTGGTGCATCACATTCTTTTGTTTCTATCAAGTTTGCAAGTGAGAATGGGTTAGCGTCGGATCCTCTTCTCAAGCGGTTAATGGTTCTTTCTCCTGGAGCAACAATGGCAGCTTCTAAAATCAGCCATGGTAATCAAATTGAGATTGGTGGCTCTTCGTTCTCGGCTTCTTTAATTGTTTTGGGCAATTCTGACATTGATGTCATCTTGGGCATGGATTGGTTGACAGCAAATGCAGCTGTGATTGATTGTGCTGAACGCTCAGTTTCTCTGAAGATTCCTGAAGGCCATATAGTCTTTTCTCCAAGTCTGACTCCTGCTGTCCAGCTTTTCTCTTTGGCGGCTCTGAATGATGATGTTATGGAAGCTATTCAGAGTGTACCGGTGGTCTGTGAGTTCCCAGATGTCTTTCCTGAAGAGTTGCCGGGTATGCCTCCGGATCGTAAGGTTGAGTTTGTAATTGAGCTTGAACCTGGAACGGCTCCTATCTCCAAGCGGCCTTATAAAATGGGTCCTGATGAGTTGGCTTAACTCAAACGACAACTTGATGAACAAGAGAAGTTGGGTTTCATTCAACACAGTACTTCTTCTTGGGATAGCCCAACAATCTTTCTGAAGAAGCGTGACAGGACTGATAGACTTTGTGTTGACTATCGGGCTCTCAATGCTAAAACCATCAAGAACAAATATCCCCTACCGCGGATTAATGATCTCTTCGATCAGCTAGCTGGAGCTGTGGTGTTCTCTAAGCTGGACTTGAGAAGTGGTTATCACCAAATCAAGATTCGCAAGGAAGATGTGCCCAAAACAGCTTTCACCACCCGCTATGGCCTGTATGAGTACACGGTCATGTCCTTCGGTCTCACCAACGCACCTGCTACCTTCTCGAGGCTTATGAACTCGGTTTTCATGGAGTACCTTGATAAGTTCGTTGTGGTCTATCTGGATGACATCCTGGTCTATTCGAAGTCCAAGGAAGAGCATGAAGAACACCTGCGGTGTGTCCTAAACAAGCTTCGTGAGAACCGCTTGTATGCAAAGTTCTCAAAGTGTGAGTTTTGGCTGCTTGAAGTAACCTATCTTGGTCATGTCATCTCTGCCAAGGGCATTGCAGTCAACCCGGAAACTGTGAAGACAATTGTTGAATGGCTTCCTCCTGTTAATGTCAAAGAAGTGCGGAGTTTTCTTGGTTTGGCTAGTTATTGCCGTTGCTTCGTTCAGAACTTCTCGAAGATAGCGAAGCCTCTTACCGATCTCCTCAAGAAAGGCAAGAAATACCTGTGGACTCCTGCCTGTCAAGCAAGCTTTGAGACACTCAAAGAGAAGCTCACTTCCACACCAGTCTTGGTTCCTCCGGATACATCTAAGCCTTTCCAGATATTCTGTGACGCCTCTTTGCAAGGATTGGGTGCGGTCCTGATGCAAGAAAAACAAGTGGTTGCTTATGCCTCTCGACAGTTGAAGACGCATGAGATCAACTATCCTACACACGACCTCGAGCTAGCAGCAGTTGTCTTTGCTTTGAAGCTATGGAGGCACTACTTGCTTGGCAACCGTTGTGAGATCTTTTCTAACCATAAGAGTTTGAAGTATATCTTCACTCAGCCTGATCTCAACCTTCGGCAGAGGAGATGGATCGAAGCAATCAATGACTTTGATGTGACCATCAACTACACCCCGGGCAAAGCTTATGTCAACAACCTCATGATGGAAGAACAACAACCTCTCTTGTGCGAGGAATTCCGTCAGCTCAACCTGGAAATTGTGGAACAAGGGCATCTCCTGAACCTTCTGGCTACTCCTCTCTTGGAAGAAAAGATTCGCTCTCGTCAGCTGGGTGATCCACACACCAGAAAGATCATCTCTAAACTTGAGCTTCCGAAGTATGAGTCCTTCCACGTTGATGATCAAGGCACACTTTTCTTTGAACACCGGATGTTTGTTCCGAACTACCCGGGTTTGAGAGAGCAAGTTCTCAAGGAGGCGCATGATTCTGTTCTTTCTATCCATCCTGGCAGCACAAAGATGTACATGGACTTGAAAACACAATATTGGTGGCCTGGTTTGAAACGGTATTGTGCCAAGTATGTCTTAGAATGTGATGTCTGCCGCAGAGTGAAAGCTGTCCATCAGAAACCTTTCGGTCTTCTACAGCCATTGAAACCTCCGGAATGGAAATGGGAGAAAGTAGAGATGGACTTCATCACTGGCTTTCCAAGGTCGCAGAAGGGCAACAATGCAATCTTTGTTGTCATCGACAGGCTTTCTAAAGTGGCTCATTTCTTCCCCGTCAAGGAAACAATTTCTGGAATTCAGTTGGCTGAGCTCTATATCAACAAAGTTGTCTCTCTGTATGGGGTTCCGCTTGAGATCAGTTCAGACCGTGGTAGCATCTTCACTTCCAAGTTCTGGGAGAGCTTCCAAAATGCTTTAGGGACAAAGTTGAACTTCAGCACTGCTTACCACCCTCAGTCGCAAGGACAAGTTGAAAGGATCAATCAGATTCTGGAGGATATGCTTCGTGCTTGCGTCATCTCTTTTGGCATGAAGTGGGAAGAATGTCTTCCTTATGCTGAATTCTCTTACAACAACAGCTTCCAGAAGAGTCTGAAGATGGCACCATTTGAGGCTCTCTATGGTCGCAAGTGCAGAACTCCGATTGGTTGGTCAGGTGCAGGAGAAAGAATCTGGTTTGGCCCTGACATTGTAACTCAAGCGGAGGAGAAGGTGCATATCATTCTTGAGAACCTCAAGATTGCTCAAAGTCGTCAGAAGAGCAATTATGACAGGAAGCACACGGACATGGTGTATGCCCCTGGTGATCTCGTGTACCTTCGTGTCACTCCCATGAGAGGCACACACCGCTTCGGTATCAAAGGAAAGTTGGCTCCTAGATACATCGGTCCTTTCAAGATTCGTGGTAGAAGAGGAGAAGTTGCTTATGCACTTGAGCTTCCGGAAAAACTCAAAGTCCATGATGTTTTCCACATCTCTCAGCTCAAGAAGTGCTTCAAAGATCCCGGCAGGACCGTGGATCATGAGCTAATTGATCTCAAAGAAGACCTGTCTTATCAAGAACACCCCACCAAAATCCTTGAGACCGCAGAAAGAAGGACTCGCAACAAGTCCATCAAGTTCTGCAAGGTGCAGTGGTCACACCATTCTGTTGATGAAGCCACTTGGGAGCGTGAAGACGAACTCCGTGCCAACTATCCTACCCTCTTTGTGTCTTCTTCTTCTTCCTAGTATCTCGGGGCGAAATTCCTGTTTAGTGGGGGAGAGTTGTAGCATCCCAGTTGTCTAACACCTGTAATGCTACTTGTTCTAGTAATAAAAGGGCCACTTCCTACATATAATTGTTGCATCATCATCATATCATGCTCATGTCATCATGCCACCTTGCATTTGAGCATCATATAAAAACCCCGTCTTGTTTGGTTCTTATCTCATGTGCATTATTAATTGTATTTGCCTCTTGATATGGTATTTGGTTCTTGATATATTGTTAAATGCACAAGTTGATTTGGGGGCATATCTCTTATTGACTCCACCACCTTTTCTTCACCACCTTATAATTCCACCATCCAATTAATTTGAGCTTGGCATTTTAATTGAGTTTTAACTCTAGCTCATGTGGGTTGGGATGGATCAAGTTCTAGCTCCACATGCTCCCATGTATGCACCATGTTGTTTTCACAATATTGGTATATGAGAGCCACATGGCCACCTTTGCATGCCTTGTGAGTGTGACCCTAATTCTAGCTCCCATAGGTGTTGTTTAGGGGTTATCATCATGTTGGGATATTTTGTGGTCTTAATCAATATCTAGGGGCATATACACACTAGCAAGTCCCATTGTATCTCAGATATGGTCATCTCCATCTATTCCACATGGGGGCATCCTTTTTAATTCTTTTTGCTTGGCCTTATTCCAATCTTTCGAAATGCAAAATAATAATGCCATGTAATAACATTGTTTTCACAAGATCATCAGGGCAATAAATATTTCTGCATGGGCCATGCAAGTACCATCTTGTGCTTGTCATTGGATTTTATTTGGTTTTGAGTTGATCATCTCATCTCTTTTTCTCTCTTTTGGCTTGATATATGTTGATCTTGCCAAAACCCTACCACCTTTTCCCTCTCTCTTTCTTGTCTTGTTCCTGTGAGCTTGAGTGGATCATACTTGATCAACTCAAGACCATAAACCTCTCCTCTCTCTACCTCTAAAACCTACCCCTAATTACCATACCTTGCCCATCTAACCCTACACCCTACCTCTCCTTTTAGTCCATCCCCATCCATGCATGCACATGTGATCATGTGGGTGTGCATAAGCCTAAACCCCCACATCCTTCTCCCTCCCTCTTTTCCTCTTGATCTTGCTTGACCTATGTTTGGAGCATGCATGCTTCAAAAATCCCTAGCTCTGACCCTTCTCTCTCTAATCCTCTAACTAGTTTCCTCTATCACCATACCCCCCTCCCATACCCCATCTTGGCTAAATCCTAAGCTACACCTAATCTAACCAAACCCTAAGTATCCCCTCTCTCTCGGCCCCTCCTCTCTCTCTAGCGTGCAGGCCCCTCCCTAGCTACCAACCACCCAGACCAAACCCATACCCCTCTCCTATCCAAACCTAGCTACCACCCTGCCCTAACCCTAGACCGAACCCATGCCCCCTCCCTCTCTCTTCTCCCTCTGCCCCAGCTGCCCCACACCGAGCCACTCTCCCAGGCCTCGCCGTCCCCACCTGGCAGCCTCACCTTCCCCAGCACCTCCCTCCCCATGTGCCTGCCCTGCTCGTCACGTGAGAGAGGGTGAAAAAGGTGGCCGAGCCAACCTTCCCCTCCCCCACGCAAGCCCACCTGCCCCGTCCTTATCTACCCTTCCTCGCCCCTCTAGACTCTCCCAGATCCCATCCTAGAGGCCCTGCCTCGTTCCCCTTTGCCCCTCTCTTCTTCACCACCATTGCCGACCTCCACCGTCGGTCTCCACCGTTCCCCGGAGTTCCATGAGGCGCAGGCGGGAGAGATCGTATCGGCAAGGTCGCGAAGGACCTCTGCGTCGCCCCCGTACCCAGCAGCGAGGAGGAGAAGCCCCCAGTAACCCTGCACGTCGACGACGCCGCGAAACCCTAGCACCGCCGTCCGCGAGCCGCGCCGGAGATCGTCTGCGCCCCTGCCCGTACAGACCGCCCCGACGAACCCGCGATGAGCCACACTACCTTCCTGACATCCTCTCCTACCTGTTCGTTTCCTGGATGAGCGTGTCACGGCGACGAGCGCCCTCGGTGCACGGCGTGGACGTCGTCGTCGCCTCGCTCCCGTGCGCGCCAAACCCTAGCTAGCCGCCTACCCTCCCTCCTAGCAACTACCCAACCCCACCGTAGCGGTCGCCGCTGCCGAGGGCCCCCTCGCGGTCGCGAGTTCGATCCCCACCCTCGCCACTCTGCCGCGCGGGGCAGAGAGGAAGATCAACAGTGGGCCGTGGCCACTTTGCGCTTAACCCCCTGGTCTTTTTGCCGCTCATCCCGCGATCCCAAGCCCCACCTGTCTGTGTCTCTGCCGTTTTGCAAAAAGGCTCCCGACAAATCTGGCAATCAACCCGCAGTCCCCTTCCTTTTGACCTGTGCGCGTGATGGGCCAGCCAGCCAGGCCCCACCCGTCAGCGACAGTGGGTAGGACCTGCTGTGTACCAAAAGTCCAGCAGCCTGTCTATTTTATTTCTAAATAAATTCAAATTCAAATATAAATCTGTTTTCAAATAACTTTTAAATTATGAATCCAAATAATATAAGTGATATATGTTTTGAGATCAGAAAAATGTGAGGAATTCAAATATGCCATGCAAAATATTATTTGAACATTTAAAATTCCAAGTTGAGTAAAATTACAACAAATGCCACTGGAACTTAATAAATTAATAACTTTTGATTTAGAACTCCGAATTTAGCAAATGATATGTCTAAAATGATCAGCTCGACGATACCTTTATGTTTATGCATTCCATGATATGAATTGCATCATGCATCATATAAATATATAGTGTACAGCAACTATTATGACAACAAAATGTGATCGAAAACCCCATTAAAATGTTATTTCTTGTCTTCCACACCTCACCCATGCCATGCTACATTAATGCCATGCAAATTGTGCATCATTCATCATGGCATGATTGTTTGCTTGACGCATCTTATTCATATGCTTGTGCACTATATTTATGTTGGCCCTTGTTTGTTTGGTTTTTCTCGGATAGACTCTGAGCAGGGAACATATTAAGAGAACCAGGAGCACTACCCAGATCCGTCTCTCGCTTCAACTGAGTTGCCAGGCAAGCACTACCACATGCTTGCATACATACAGTACCTATTGCCTCTATCTTATTCTTGCATCATTGAGTCGTGATTGCATTAAACTGAATCCCAAGTATTGCATAGCCTTTACTTTTAAACCCCACCAAGCTTGTACCTCCACCCCATGAGCCATTACTACAGGAGTTGTTTGAGCCATGCGAGTCGTAGAACAGCATGTGTAGGGTTTGTGAGTGTCTGATGGATAACGAGGTACCTAAACAACTTAACCTGAGTAGTAATGGGATAACTAATGAAAGTGGCACCGGTGAGAAATATCTGCTATTTGGTTTTTCCTGCTCACTTGTGTCCCGTAAGACCCCGAGTACTTGATTCCTGTTCCAAGATTATTCGCGCTATCCACATCCGGGAGGCTTATGGGACCCCCCTGAGCCAGAGCTTGATTCCGTCTTATTTCTTGGGGCCACAAACTAGTTTGGGGTTTTATTTACTATCTTGTACTTATGCCATGCTACTGTTTATTTACGATTGTGCGAGGAGCACACTGAACTGTTTAGGTAAGCGGAGTGTTTTCGCGGTATCGACAAGCCCAGTCACACTTTCGGGTTCCCGGTCGTTTACAGCCATTGTCGCAAACCTTGAGTCCGTCTCGGAGTCAGCTAGCTTCGTTGCGGGTCTACTCAATGGGGTGGCCCCCTGAAATATTTCTGAATCTTGTGATTGCTTTGTCGTGAAGGCCTCGTTGGGTTTTTCTTTGGTTTTTCCCAGGTTGATCGAGTGTGTGTTGCTATTTGTGCACCCCTGCAGGGTAAAACTTTCTGAAAGCCGTGTCCGCGGTTATGGACGACTTGGAGCACAGTTTCTCGATCATAGACAAGCATAACTAATGTACCGCTTTAATCTGACTAAGTAATTTGACTAGTAAATAGTGCAACACTCATGGAATGGGTAATAAAATTGCCAACGGATGGGAGGGTGTTCGTCCGCTTCCTCGTTGGTAAGCGAGGAGGAGGATGGATCTGATGAAATTACTGTTATAACTGTTGACTTTAATTAACGGACATCCGTCTATCATTGGTTAGGAGGATGTTTAGCGAATTATCTATAGAACTGCTAGGGTTTATCTTTTGCTGCAATTGCGTCACCCCAGGTTGTGTCCCCTTTAGAGGCATTAAGACTTGTTGAGTACCCTTAGGGTCTCACACGATAAATTATTGGTTCAGATGAACAGGTACACTCGCAGGACGGATACTGGGTGGAAGAGGCTGATGATGTGGGCAACCATCGTTCGGTGTAGAGATTCCGGGAACGGGGATCCGTGAGATCTGTGGGCGGGATGTGCTTATTTCTATGGCATCTTATGCCGATTTGCTTCTTATCCGTACTTGGACTTTGTTTTGCCGCTTCCGCTTGATACTCTGATGTGTGGTGTATGAAGAATTATCCTGAAATATTATATCTATCTAGGTCATTTGAATCTTGCCGTATGGCGTTGCTATATTTCCTTTCTTTTTAGATGGAATGGCTCTGATGTACTTTTGTATGGTGGCTTGCATACATGCTCATTTCTGTATGTAGTTGATCCCTTCATCTGCCGATTACGCCGCCCGTACAGGTCCCGATGGATTGGAAGTGGTTGGGACGGCCGAAAGGTCTACCCGTGAGTGGCTTTTAGGGCCCCACCATACTATTTCAACCACTACCGTTCATCCAGGCTTGTATCTAGGAGCGTAGTTCACCGAGGTAGTTACACAGGGCGGTGCTCATCTTTGTGAGGGCGGATTTGTTTACTTCATTCCCATGATAATTTTTGTTTTGATACTTAGCGGGGAACTTGTATCTTGCATGCAGCTTCTCGAAGAGGAGTGTGCGCAAGTGGCCATTATCTTTATGCCGTAGATTCTTAGTGTTGATCGAGATTGTTGTCCGGGTGATCGCCGCCACTTGCCCAGCGTACCCTTTGATGACAAGGTAGGGCTCCAAAGGAACCACTGTTGGGCTCACTTCGGTAATTTCCTCCCTGACGGTGCCGACCGTGTTCGGGTGCCGTTCCTTCGGCTTCTTCTTCTTCTTAGGAGGATTGCTACCACTCCCTGTGCCCTCGCCGCCATCAGTGGTTTCATCGCCCGCTGTTCCTTCGTCTTCTTCCTCCGCGTCTTCCATACCATCATCCTCGCTCTCCGAAGGATGGTATTCTTCATCGCCTTCTAGCCGCTGGGACGCCTCCCAGAATGTCAATTTTTTATTCAGAGGTCCGAGTTCTCCTTCAGCGTTGATGGGCTTAGAACATCCAGTGTCAACACCCGGATTTTTAATCCCAGATGCCTGTTATGCCATACATTGCAATCCCAGGATTACCATCTTTGCGACACATAACAGAATTGGATACCACAGTACATCATCCATTACAAACCAGACATAAGGTCTTACACAAATAAGGATCTCATGATCCAGTTCTTAATACAGCTCAAGCAACGGAAATACGTAATAATAATGGTTGCGTAGGAGAAGCTCCATCTTCGGGGTCACAGGCAATGCTTACGATGGGAGATGATCCTAGTTGTCGTAACCTTCCTGGGGTCCATCCTCCAGGTACTACTCTTCATAGTCTGGCCACGGGAATAGCCAGGGACAAAGCCATGAGTACTCTTTAAGTACTCGCAAACTAACACTAACAAGTGAAGGGGTTTTTTGTAGTAGGACACTAAGCTCTAGGGTTATTTTGCAAAAAGCCACATTTACATCTATCAAGTTCAGAAGCAAGAGAAAGCTAGTCAAATTTTATAACACCTAAGTGGGAAATTGAATTTCATATCACAACTCTGTTGTGGTCAAGTCAAAGTCTCAGTTCGTTTCAAAAATTCATTTTGAAAACATCTGAAGAGGGAACAGTATGGCCACTCCAACTGTCCATAACCGCGGACGCGGCTATTCGAATAGTTTGACACTCTGCAGAGATTGTACACTTTCACCACAACATTCGATACATCCATCAGGAAAAAATCCTGAATTCACCATACTCAGTATGCAGATAATCAATCCTAACCTTTCAATTACACACCCTATTATAAGCACCTCTCCTGTGAGTTTGGCCTCCCAAACATGACCAATTGTCATATTGGGTACTGCACAGGTGGACAATATTCACAAGGTTGCCTCAACTTAGACCTTGGCCGTGAGGGAACCAATACTAACGTATATAAGCTTCTAGTCAAGCCCTACCCAATTCTCGGGTATTGTGGTTCTACGGTAAAATTGAAATGGTATCGCATCCAGACAACCATCAGTTTTATAAAGGGCTAAGGCTCATGCCTCAACATTTTCATCACCATAAATCATCTGGTGTTCGGAAACACATGTCCAAAACATTTCAATAGAATGATCCATCATTCCAAGGTTTTCATAACCATTTTTCCACCAAGTATTCTCATCTAAGTTTATCAAGTTTTATGCTTAACACTAGCATCTACAAGTGGGGGTAAGTACTAATGAGGGGTGGTAAACTAGTGAAGTTTAACTAAGTTCAATCTAGCTTAGGCCAAATTTTATGCTCTTTATGCAACCTTCAATTATCTTTATAGTATCTACAATTTACTCAAGTAAGATCTAAGTACTAGCTTTGATAAAGAAAGAAAGTATAAAGCTGGTAAGTAAAACGAGGATTGGTTTATCAAGTGGTTATGATCATATATGCTTAAGGCATATAGTTGGCATGGTAACAAGCAAGTATTTTCTTGCATAGGTATAGTATCTTGCAAGTGTTAGCTTGCACAAGTATTAGTATAAACTTGCTAAGTTAGTAGCTTGCAAGTATTGGCTTGCCTTGTGCAGAGCAGTGGTTGAAGTTCTCCTCGGCTTCTTCTTCGTAGTATCCTCCTTCCTCCTCGTATCCTTGGTCGGTACTAGCGTCTATGAATAAATACGAGGTACACAATCACCAAACAATACTTAACTACTTTCAATCATCACACAAAAGGGTCCTATAGATGATCTAGCATCATCACTAACATTATAAGATTAAAGCTTGGTTTAATTTCTTTTATCTTTAGAAAAGTAATTTCTACTCATTGAAAAACTACTTAAGATTTAATATTCTCCAAACCAAACATGGGATCATGTTGACACATGTCATCACCACACATTTCAGTATATGGTAATTTGATTTAAAGTGGTGTCACAATTTAATAAGGTTTAACCTTTTATTTTACTTAAATAAAATGACTAGAAATTCCTATGTGGCATTCTTTTATTACTTGAACATTATTTTTGTAAGTAAAATCAAATGTTTTTATATATTCTGAAAGGAATGATCAAATGTGATTTTTGAGAGTTGGAATCAACTCAAAAGTTATTATGGTTTAAATATGAAAAATGTTTGAATGCAGAAAAGGTTCTGCCTTGTTATCTTTACCAAGGTTGATCTATAGATACAAATGATTTGAATCCAACGGGCTTGGATTAAGCATTTCAATATCTTTCTAACAAAATTGGTTTCATTCAATTTGGTGCACTGAATCGATATGGGTTGATTTTTGAAACTAGGTACAGAACTGTGTTTGAATTAAAATGGAAAAAGTTAAATTCAAATGGTTGGGCTGCGCGGGAAATGATAATGGGTCGGCCCGGTGTCACTCTGCAGCGCGGGGCTCAACTGACAGGGGGGTTCCACCAGTCAGTGGTTGTTTAAACGCGAAGCGGTACGGGGCAATCTCATCCGCACGATCTAAGTCTAATCGAACGACTGCTACTCATCGTCCACGTCGGGCAGCGCCGGTGAGACATAAACCTAACGCGGCAGGTGGGGGTCGTCAGGGGCTCACCGGGTCTCAGGCGAGGGTTGGCGAGGTGGGCGAACGATGAAGTCGCCTGGTACCGGCAGCTTCTCCTGGGGTGGACGAAATCGACGGCGCCCTTCTTCTCAAGAGGCGGCCTGCTCCGGCCAAATTCCGGCGACGCACTGCACGCCTTGCTCCGGGAACGGGGTGGAACAATCAGTGAGGAGAGGGCAGTGAGATGGTGGAGATCGATCGGTGGTCTCCTGGCGATGCTCTATGGCTTTAATGCGCATGTAGGGGCGGTGGCAAATGGTCTGGAACATGTGATGCTCTACGCGGCAGAGGCGGCGTCTTCGACTGCGAGCGGTGGCTGTGAGGCATGGGGCGGCGAACGGGGATGTTTGGTGGTCTCCTAGGACGGTGGTGATCGTGTATGCATGCGGCGAGGGCGACGCTCTGGCACACGCTCGGCATGGTTGACAGAGGCACGGGCCCGACATTCCTGGGTGCTCTGGTCGATGTCTTCGAGGCAGGGCTGGTCGAGAGGGGGCGGTAAAGCATGGGTGATCTCCAGACAAGGTTGGCACGGCTAGTTTCATCTCCTAGCTTGTTGTCTACACTGGGTGGCATGGGTGGCTTCGGTTGTTCACCATTGATGACATTGCCAAGCTTACAGTGGTGCTAGATGTTTACAAATGAGCTAGATGATCTACTAAAGCCTGGTTGCAACCAGAGAGGGAACAAGTTAGGCTCAAATCACTGCTCCAAATAGTGTTTGGATTTTATTTGATTTGCATCTACAAGGTGTTTGATGAAATGGCCGCATGAATTCAAGTTTTGAATTTTGAAAAGATTTTTGGTGGGTGTGCTAGGTAGGTGCTGGTGAGTCTATAGACGCTTGGCTTTTGAAAGTTGAGCTTGTTTGAGTGGTTTTTGAAGAAGTGGGCTCTTCCCATATGATAAAGATTCAATTTTAAACTATCATTTAAACTATGCATTTGAATGTTTCTGGATGATCACGAGGTGTGCCTTGATACTTTGTTATGAGTAATATCAAGGGGTGCAAAGATCCAAACAAGTTTCTGTTAAGTTCTGAAAGTTAGAGACAGCCAAAGTAGGCATGGGAGTTAAATTGGTCAAATTGACCATTCCCTTATTTTGTTTGTTTTGATTTATTTGTCTTTGGGAAAAGTGTGGGGATTGTTTAGATGATGTTTATTTCACCTAAGAATCCTTTTACAAGCAAATAAACACGTAAACAAGGTAATTCAAAAGAATTCAAAATGGGATGCATACACACTTGCATGCTTTCATATTTTTATTTAGAGAAGTTTTTGTTAACCCTAAATTTGGATGCATAGAGTTTGATGATTCTAGTTTAATATTTTTGGGATGTTACAAACCTTCCCCCCTTAAACAAAATCTCGTCCCGAGATTTGAAAAAGTACAAAAAGATTACCTAGGATTTGAAGAGATCGGGAAACTCCGTCCTGATGTGATCTTCGCGCTCCCAGGTAGCTTCCTCTTCTGTGTGGTTGCTCCACTAAATTTTGAGAAACTTGATGCTTCGGGTTCTGGTGGTTCGGAAAGCTTCTTCCAAAATATGGATGGGTACTTCGGGATAGGTCAGGTCATCGTTGATCTCTATGGTCCGGGGATCGATATTCCTGAACACTTCCGTCTTCTCCGGAACTTCGAGGCACTTGCGAAGTAATGAGATATGGAACACATTGTGCACGGCTGACATCTCTTCGGGTATTTCCAATTGATATGACACTTCTCCTCGACGGTTCAGAATCTTGAAGGGTCCGATATATTTGGGGGTTAACTTTCCTTTGAGTTGGAAACGCTGCCTTCCTTTCAATGGCGACACTTTCAGATATACAAAATCTCCTATGTTGAAGGCGAGGTCTCGATGTCTCTTGTCTGCATAACTCTTCTGTCTGGACTGGGCTGTCTTGAAGTGCTCACGAATCTTGTGAACCTTCTCTTCTGCTTCTCGTAGGATATCGGGTCCAAAAATTTGACTCTCTCCTACTTCCGACCAGTTCAAAGGGGTGCGACACTTCCTTCCGTACATGAATTCAAATGGGGCCATTTGCAAACTAGCTTGATAACTGTTGTTATACGAAACTTCTACAAACGGCAGACAATCTTCCCACTTAGATCCATATTCTAACACACATGATCTCAGCATATCTTTGAGTATTTGATTTACTCGCTCCGTTTGTCCATCGGTCTGAGGGTGATACGCGGTGCTGAAATCTAGGCGGGTTCCTAAACCTTCTTGATCTTTCTTCCAGAATCTCGAGGTAAATTGAGTTCGTCGATCCAATACGATATTCCTGGGGACTCCATGCAAACTGACGATTCTAGCGATGTATAACTGTACTAGCTTCGAACTCTGATATGTGGTCTTGACGGGTAAGAAATGGACGACTTTGGACAATCTGTCCACTCTGACCCAGATAGAGTCATTTCCCCTACTAGAAGTAGGCAATCCGGTGATAAAGTCAATTCCAACGGAATCCCATTTCCATTCCGGAATCTGCAATGGTTGCAACAATCCAGCGGGTCTTTGATGTCCGGCCTTGACTCGCTGACATATATCACACTTGGCATACAACTGATGCTCTCTAAGGGTTCCTAGAATGGTCCTTAGGTGTAGCTCATGTTCTTCTTCCGATTTGGAATAAATCAGAATGTCATCGATGAAAACAACGACAAACTTATCCAGGAAGTCCATAAAAATCTTATTCATGAGATTCATGAAATAAGAGGGGGCATTGGTCAATCCAAAAGACATGACGGTATACTCGTATAATCCATATCTGGTGGTAAAGGAAGTCTTGGGAATATGCTCTGCCCCAATTTTGAGTTGATGATAGCCAGTCCTAAGATCAATCTTAGAAAACACTTTGGCACCGGTCAACTGATCAAACAAATGTTATATCTTGGGGAAGGGGTACTTGTTTTTGATGGTGACATCATTCAACTTTCGATAATCCGTACACAAACGGTTTCCTCCATCTTTCTTGTCCACAAAAAAAACAGGTGATCTCCATGGTGACGCACTTGGTTGAATCAATCCAATTTCCAGCATAGCATCCAGTTGCTTCTTCAGTTCTGCTAGTTCAGACGGGTTCATACTATATGGTCTCTGGGCTATGGGTCCTGTTCTGGGGATTAGTTCGATGATAAACTCGATATCCCGATCTGGGGGCATACCGGGCAAAACATCTAGAAATACATCGGGGTATTCACAGACTATCTGGACTTGGTCAATGATAGGTTGGGCTATATTCTTGTTGCACTTGAATTGACGAGGTAAGGTTTCAGAAATATGCTCGACTGATAGTCTGGCTGTACTGGTCATGGTGATGGCTTTCTTGGCACAGTCCATCAATCCTTTATGTTTGGACATCCAATCCATTCCTACTACAACTTCCAAACCTTTAATTCCGAGTACTATCAGGTTAGCATAAAAATCTATGCCATGGATTAGTATAGGGACGGCTTTGCAAATTTGCCTAGCCTTGGTGGTTGAACCGGGAATTTGAACGATCATAACATGCTTCAGTTTTGTTGTTTGAATCTTACTAGTGCAGGCAAATTCTTCGGTGACAAATTAATGCGATGCACCAGAATCGAACAACACTCTAGCAAGTAGTGAATTAACAGAAAACATACCCAGCACGCCGTCTGGCGCTTCCTGAGCTTCTTCAGCATGCATGAGACGGCCATTGCGGTTGAGCGAAATCCCTGGGGCAAACCTTCTTCCTGGTTGAACACGACACTGCTGCTGAGCTGGGGCATTTGCATTGGGGGATGCGGCATTCTTCTTGTTGGGGCACTCGTTGGAGTAGTGACCCTTATTTCCACAGTAATAACAAGTTACTTGCGACTTGTCCTCGGGGCAGTGTTGGTGTTCGCGGTAGCATTGTTGTTGTTGAACTTAGGTGGGGCACGGTTGAAATTTTTAGAGTTGCCGGGGTTACTGTGATTTCCTCCCGGCCTTGGGTTTCCACGGTTGGGATAGGTCGGACGGTTAATCGGGGGTCTGTTGGTTCTCGGGGCAAATCCTGGAGATGGGTTAGGACGGTACTTTGGGGTCTGATGGGTTCCTGGTTGATGCATCATGCGATGCTTGCAATTCTCATTGGCTTGGTTGATCTTTCCTTCCACCTGTATGGCAGAGTCGACCAGGGCTTCGATATCCGCAACAGGTATATTGACTAACACAGTCTGCATCTCATCGTGTAGACAATTCAGGAATCTTTCTTTCTTCTTGGCTTCGGTGTCGATCTCAAACGGGGCATACCTAGATAATGACAAAAATTTGTCATGGTACTCCACTACGGTCATCCTTCCTTGCCTCAGTTCTCTGAATTCGTCTCGCATTCTCTTGATCAAACCTGGCGGCACATGTGTTCTGCTGAACTTGACTTTGAATTCCTCCCAGGTCATCATCTGTTCTCAGGTCATTGCACGAACACTGTTCCACCATGCTCTGGCATCTCTTGCTAGATAGTGGGTGGCGAACAAAACTTTCACGTTAGCTTCCACTCTGGCCACTTCTAGCTTATTTTCCATGGTTTGCAGCCAATCATCAGCGTCTAAGGGCTCTTCCGACTTAGTGAAAACAGGTGGGTTGGTGTTCTGGAAATTCTTGAGCCTAGATCCATGGTTGTCCTGGTTTCCGTGGCCTTGATTGTTTTGGGCTAGTTGAGCTATCTGTTGAAGGGTGGCTAGGTTGGCTTGACGTTCCGCTCTTTCAGCTTCACGGTCAGAAACCAACATTTGCAGGATCTGCAACATCGGGTTCGGGGATGAACAACTTCCTCCGCGTGGCATCTGAAGATTGAGATAGATCATGAGAAAAGAGGGAAATTTCCAAGGTTCAGGGCTTTGAAAAGTTTTTAAAGTTTGACTCAGATTTTTTTGCAACTTGCTTTTCCTTCATTTATTCACACGATACAACACACACCAAAACAAAGGTAAATATATGGTTTTAGGAACCATTCTGGAAACTACGATAAAGTGGAAGCAAATACTACTCACTATGCTAATGCTCAAGTGCTACTACTCCTTGGAGTCGGTGTAGTCGTCATCCTCATCATCATCGTCGTCATTGATGAAGGCGAAATCCTCCTCATCGGTGAAGAAATCCATAGCCTGATCCTCTAGAAAATCATCATCATCGCTGAGATAGGAGTAGGGGTCTCCACGAAGATCCTCTCCTGCATTCTCCCTTTCTTCCAACTGCATGTCTCTCTCGTGGATGTTCTCCTCCAAGGACGAGATACGGTGGCGAAGACGGGCAATGATGCACTCCTTCTTATCGAGCTGACGGCGGTGATACTTGCGATCCTTTGCTAGCATGGCGATGGTTTGATCCTTCGTCTTGATAATGGTGGACTTGTGGTTGGAGTAGTCAGGACAATTATCCAACTCCTGCTGACGATCATACATCATGAAGCTGAGGTGTTCCAACTGAGTCTTCAGCTCGTGGTGGTATGGGGATTCCAGTGGTTGTCCATTAGCATCACGCCTTGGACAAAACTCAAAGCGGGTACCCTTGATATGGTTGATACTCTGCCCACACAGACGGGCAAGAGCTTCCTGCATGGCCCTGGCAAGTCCATCGAGCCAGTTGTTCTCTCTTAAGGTAAACTGAATTCCCTCAGTAGTGGGGGGTTCAATCTTTCCTCGGAGACTTGCAACAATTAGCCACTGCAGATCTTCTCCTCCTTGATCATTGAGCTGAGCTCCGAAGAACTCGGGGTGCGGATGCTCCAGAAGTTCTGAAAGATGGTCCAAATCTCTCTCAAAGATAAGGTCTCCTCCATTTCCCAATTGGTAAAACTTGATGTACTTCACGTTCATCTAAAAGAATATAAGATGAGTTAGTAGAGTGATCAAGTGTGTAAAGTTTTATGTATTTTGCAAGAGTTTTTGAGGAACATGAATTTTCATGAAAGAATAAAAGTGATAAGAATACAAGTTTTTGTAAATATTTGCTTTCTTTGGTTTTGAAACTAAGTTTTTGATTCCAAACGTCCAGTCTAACTAGGGTCTCCTATGGTCAGGATGGCTCTGATACCAACTTGTCAACACCCGGATTTTTAATCCCAGATGCCTGTTATGCCATACATCGCAATCCCAGGATTACCATTTTTGCGAGACATAACAGAATTGGATACCATAGTACAACATCCATTACAAACCATACATAAGGTCTTTCACAAATAAGGATCTCATGATCTAGTTCTTAATACAACTCAAGCAGCGGAAATAAGTAATAATAACGGTAGCGTAGGCGAAGCTCCATCTTCGGGGTCACAGGCAATGCTGACAATGGGAGATGATCCTAGTTGTCGTAACCTTCCTAGGGTCCATCCTCCAGGTACTCCTCTTCATAGTCTGGCCACGGGAATAGCTAGGGACAAAGCCATGAGTACTCTTTAAATACTCGCAAACTAACACTAACAAGTGAAGGGGGTTTTTGTAGTAGGACACTAAGCACTAGGGTTGTTTTGCAAAAAACCAGATTTACCTCTACTAAGTTCAGAAGCAAGAGAAAGCTAGTCAAATTTTATAAAACCTAAGTGGGAACTTGAATTTCATATCACAACTCTGTTGTGGTCAAGTCAAAGTCTCAGTTCGTTTCAAAAAGTCATTTCGAAAACATCTGACGAGGGAATAGTATGGCCACTCCAACTGTCCATAACCGCGGACGCGGCTATTTGAATAGTTTGACACTCTGCAGAGATTGTACACTTTCACCACAACATTCGATACATCCGTCAGGAACAAATCCTGAATTCACCATACTCAGTATGCGGATATTCAATCCTAACCTTTCAATTACACACCCTAGTATAAGAACCTCTCCTGTGAGTTTGGCCTCCCAACTATGAACAACTTTCATCTTGGGTACTGCACAGGTGGACAATCTTCACCAGGTAACCTCCGCTCAGACCTTGGCCGTGAGGGAACCAATACTAAGGTATATAAGCTTCCAGTCAAGACCTACCCAATTCTCGGGTATTGTGGTTGTACGGTAAAATTGGAATGGTATCGCATCCAGACAACCATCAGTTTTATAAAGGGCTAAGGCCCATGCCTCAACATTTTCATCACCATAAATCATCTGGTGTTCAGAAACACATGTCCAAAACATTTCAATAGAATGATCCATCATTCCAAGGTTTTCATAACCATTTTTCCACCAAGTATTCCCATCTAAGTTGATCAAGTTTTATGCTTAACACTAGCATCTACAAGTGGGGGTAAGTACTAATGAGGGGTGGTAAACTAGTGGAGTTTAACTAAGTTCAATATCATGCCTTAGGAGGACATAAAGATTATCTAGCGTAGGCCAAATTTTATGCTCTTTATGCAACCTTCAACTATCTTTCTAGTATCTACAATTTACTCAAGTAAGCTCTAAGTGCTATCTTTGATAAAGAAATAAAGTATAAAGATGGTAAGTAAAACTAGGATTGGTTTATCAAGTGGTTATGATCATATATGCTTAAGGCATATAGTTGGCATGGTAACAAGCAAGTATTTGCTTGCATAGGTATACTATCTTGCAAGTGTTAGCTTGCACAAGTATTAGTATAAGCTTGCTAAGTTAATAGTTGCAAGTATTGGCTTGCCTTGTGCAGAGCAGTGGTTGAAGTTCTCCTCGGCTTCTTCTTCGTAGTATCCTCCTTACTCCTCGTATCCTTGGTCGGTACTAGCGTCTATGAATAAATACGAGGTACACAATCACCAAACGATACTTAACTACTTTCAATCATCACACAAAAGGGTCCTATAGATGATCTAGCATCATCACTAACATTACAAGATTAAAGCTTGGTTTAATTTCTTTTCTTTTTAGAAAAGTAATTTATACTCATTAAAAACTACTTAAGATTTATTATTCTCCAAACCAAACATGGGATTACGTTGACACATGTCATCACCACACATTTCAGTATATGGGAATTTGATTTAAAGTGGTGTCACAATTTAATAAGGTTTAACCTTTTATTTTACTTAAAAAAATGTCTAGAAATGCCTATGTGGCTTTCTTTTATTACTTGAACATTATTTCTATAAGTAAACTCAAATGTTTTTATATATTCTGAAAGGTATGATCAAATGTGATTTTTGAGAGTTGGAATCAACTCAGAAGCTATTATGGTATAAATTTGAAAAATGTTTGAATGCAGAAAAGGTTCTGCCTTGTTATTTTTACCAAGGTTGATCTATAGATTCAAATGATTTAAATCCAACGGGCTTGGATTAAACATTTCAATATCTTTCTAACAAAATTGGTTTCATTCAATTTGGTGCACTGAATTGAGCTGGGTTGATTTTTGAAACTAGGTACATAACTGTGTTTGAATTAAGATGGAAAAAGTTAAATTCAAACGACTGGGATGCGCGGGAAACGATAATGGGCCGACCCGGTTTCACTCCGTGGCGTGGGGCTCAACCGATAGGGGGGTTCCACCAGTCAGTGGCTCTTTAAACGCGAAGCGGTACGGGGCAATGTCATCCGCACGATCTAAGTCTAATCGAACGGCTGCTACTCATCGTCCACGTCGGGCGGCGCCGGCGAGACAGAAACCTAACGTGGCAGGTGGGGGTCATCGGGGGCTCACCGGGGCTCAGGCGCGGGTCAGCGAGGCGGGCGAACGACGAAGTCGACGACAGCGAATCTCCTGGTACTAGAAGCTTCTCCTGGGGTGGACGAAATCGACGACGACCTTCTTCTACAGAGGCGGCCTCCTCTGGCTAAATTCTGGTGACGCGCTGCTCGCCTTGCTCCGGGGACGGGGTGGAACCATCAGTGAGGAGAGGGGAGTGAGATGGTGTGAAGAGTTTGAGACGGGGAGGCCTCTATTTATAGTCTCGACGACGAGACCGAACGGAATGCGCATGCGACGGTGGCGACATGGCTACGGGCTGCTAGAGGCATGGCCGGCGGTGGCGATCGATCAGTGGTCTCCTGGCGATGCTCTATGGCTTTAATGCGCGTGTAGGGGCGGTGGGAAACGGTCTGGAACATGTGATGTTCTGCGCGGCAGAGGCGGCATCTTCGATTGCGAGCGGTGGCTGTGAGCCTTGGGGCGACGGATGGGGATGTCTGGCGGTCTCCTGGGACAGTGGTGATCATGTATGCATGCGGCAAGGGCGGCGCGCGATCTGTGGGCGTGTGTCGAGGGTGGCACTCTGGCGCACGCTCGGAATTCCTGGGTGCTCTGGTCGATGTCTTTGAGGCAGGGCTGGTCGAGAGGGGGCGGTGAGGCATGGGTGATCTCCCAGACAAGGTTAGCACGGCTAGTTCCTCTCCTAGCTTGCTGTCTACACTAGGCTGGCATGGGTTGCTTCGGCTTTTCACCACTGATGACATTGCCACGCTTACAGTGGTGCTAGATGTTAACAAATGAGCTAGATGATCTACTAAATCCTAGTTGCATCCAGAGAGGGAACAAGTTAGGCTCAAATCACTGCTCCAAATAGGGTTTGGATTTTATTTGATTTGCATCTGCAAGGTGTTTGATGAAATGGCCGCATGAATTCAAGTTTTGAATTTTGAAAAGATTTTTGGTGGGTGTGCTAGGTAGGTGCTGGTGAGTCTGTAGACGCTTGGGTTTTGAAATTTGAGCTTGTTTGAGTGGTTTTTGAAAAAGTGGGATCTTCCCATATGATAAAGATTCAATTTTAAACTGTCATTTAAACTACGCATTTGAATGTTTCTGGATGATCACAAGGTGTGCCTTGATACTTTGTTATGAGTACTATTAAGGGGTGCAAAGATCCAAACAAGTTTCTGTTAAGTTCTGAAAGTTAGAGACAGCCAAAGTAGGCATGGGAGTTAAATTTGTCAAAATGACCATTCCCTTATTTTGTTTGTTTTGATTTATTTGTCTTTGGGAAAAGTGTGGGGATTGTTTAGATGATGTTTATTTCACCTAAGAAACCTTTTACAAGCAAAGAAACACATAAACAAGGTAATTCAAAAGAATTCAAAATGGGATGCATACACACATGCATGCTTTCATATTTTTATTAGAAAAGTTTTTGTTAACCCTAAATTTGGATGCATAGAGTTTGATGATTCTAGTTTAATATTTTTGGGATGTTACATCCAGCCTCATCGTTGTCACACATCTTTGCACTAATAAAAAACAAATAACTGGTTAAATGCACGGAAAAATCCGGCATGACCTTTGCTAATTTTCTTAAACTATGAGTGCCCGATTTCTGCCGAAACAGAAGTTAATCAACATTCCGGCAAAAATCAGGACTCATTTCATACAAGAACTTGCATACAAGACATAAGAAAGTGCTTCATACAACCACAAGCATAACCACCATAGCCAGAACAGCCAGCACATTATCAGCACAGCAAGCACAAGATCATTACCAGGTATATAAAAATAAATGGCAAGCTCATTACTAGCACAGCCAGCACTCTGCTACTGGAAAGTTACTATATGAAAGCAGCCAATTATTTAATTACTGGAAAGTAAATGGCAACAATGAAAGAAGCCACATATTTAATTAAGAACACATTATGCTGAATCTGTAAGATCACGCGATTGATATTTAGATGATGGCTTTGTGCTTAAAGGTGGTTGATATTTGTATTGAGCATTTCTGACCCTTAATCTATAAACTTATCATACTCACAACCACTAATTGAAGTAGTGGAAGCATACACTTCATATAAGAACTATTAATTGGATCTGATGCACTATAGAAGTATGGCAAGCAGAAAATCTACCTACTACAGCAACTACTACTACTACAGTAACTACTACTACATTTCTTACTAACCTACTGCTAACCTACTACTTCTAACCTACTACAGCAACTGCAAGCTAACCTACTGCTACCTACAAGCTAACCTACTGCCAGGTATATTGCAAGTTACTGCTAACTACAAGTAGAACAAATAAAACTTACAATATTGCTAACTACAGGTATATTGCAAGATACTGCTAACTGATTTTATATCACCTGTCATTTACCTATTTTTTTTTATATCACCTATGCACTACAGATTGTTAGCGTTGCAATGTCACTAACAGGCAGGCATTATAAACAAGTGTGAGAAGACATTGTGAATTTCAGATCATCAGTTTATAACTAAAGGCTGTCACTGCCATGCGATCTAAGCTGCAATGAAGCTCAATATTCTATATGGACTGATACAACTCAAGTCTCAAAGACTAATCACAATTGGGTTTCAGCTACCAAGATCCATATGGATTTGAGAACTAAAACAAAAGAAATATTTGGTTCCCACTAACAAGATCCACTAGCTACTGCTAACACTACATCCCTAATCCAAGCTACTGCTAACACTAGAACTAGCTACTGCTATTTACATTCTACATTAACACTAGCACTAGCTACTCCTATTTAGATTCTACATTAACACTAGCACTAGCTACTGCTAACACTACATCTTTAATCCAAGCGACTGCTAACACTAGAATTTTCTAAAAACTAACACTAGCAAGCTACTGCCCAGGAATTTTCTGAACACTAACACTAACACTAGAATTAATCCTCTGAACCCTAATCTAGGAACCCTAATCCTCTGAACCCAAATCCAAGAACCCTAATCATCCTCTGCCCAGGAATGGATGCAGAGAGAGGGGAGATAGGGAGAGAGGTGAGGGGAGAGGCTCACCTCTAAGATGCGGACAACGGTGCGCGATCCTCCACGGCCTCCTCCTCCTCGAGAAGCAGCGGCCTCCTCCTCCTTGAGCGACTGTGCGCCCTCCTCCTCCTCGAGCGACGGGCATTCAGGCTCCTCCTCCTCGAGCGACGGGCGCACGGGCTCCTCCTCCACGGGCGTGTGGGCCGGCTCCTCCTCCTCGAGCGACGGGCACGCGGGCTCCTCCACGGGCGTGCGGGCACCTCCACGGGCCTCGTCCTCCACCGGCGTGCGGGCGGGCGAGGTGCGCGTGGCTCGGTTGCGGCGACGGTGGCGTCGATGCGGATGGGATGAGGCGGCGGTAGCGATGCGGCGGTGGCGATGCGGTAGCGGCGGTGGCGATGCAGATGGGATGCAGCAGCGGTGGCTTCGTCTGTGTCTGAGGATGATGGGGAGGCTAGGGACGACGTGGCGAGTTGACTAGTCCTACCCACTTAGGCGTAGCGCACTCTGGCCAAGTGCACTACGCCTAAGTGGGTAGGACTAGTCAGATAAGAGGGCTGCCACCCCCTTTGTTAACAATAGCACTGCCTTATCCCACTGGTTCCGCCCACTGCTCTATTCTAAACCTGTGAGCACCCAGGTTCGAATCCTGGTGCCCACATTTTTTATTTTTATTTTAAAAATACTTTTAAATGTTCCAAAAAATGCCCAAAAGTAGTGATATATGCCATAAAAGTTTTGTTTTGTTTTTAAAATACTATTAAGTATTCCAAAAATGCCCAAAAGTGATAATATATGTCATAAAAGTGGTACAAATTAAATATGATTCAATTATGTCATCATAATTTGTCCATGATACAAATATGTCATAATAATTTGTCCATGAATATTACAATCTTTTTCGACCATGCATTTTACAATATTTTTTGAGCTAGCGTTTTACAATCTTTTTTCCCTTCTTTGTCGCGACTGAATAATTTAGCCCCGGCACTTTCATGTTTCTTCTTTCAAACGGGCTACCTTTTTTGGGTAGGGTTGTCCTTTTTCATCTTGTGATGTATGTTGTTGCATCGTAGTCGTCGTCATCTTCAATCTTTGGATCGCCGTACTGGTCGAAGTCTTGCTCGCTGGCGACTCCATCCATTCCGATGATGTTTCTTTTTCCTCTCCTCACGACAACACGGCTAGGCTTTGTCGGGTCGGTAATGAAAAAACATTGGTCCACTTTGGTAGCCAGTACCCACGGTTCATTTTTTGTGGGCACGTTCGCACCGGCGGCCTTGGATTTGGCTGCTTCGGGTATAACCATGGTTGTGAAATACTGGTCTTCTCTTTCGACGCTCTTTGCCCATCTGACACGGAACATCAGCATCTTTTCTCCACAGTAGTCGAGATCCCAGATCTACTCGATTCTTCCGTAGAATCTTTCCTTCACGTTGTCATCGGTGTCGAATTCCGACGTTATGCCTGAGTTCTGATAATCAAACATGTTGTCCTTTTCCTCCATGTAGAATGTGTAGCCATTGATATCATACGCTTGATAGGTCAACAGGTTTTGCATCGGTCCCTGTGACAAGGTGAATATGATCTTTTTCATGTCAGAAGAAGCTGATCGCGGGGGATTATCAAGGAGCGTCTGCCTAAACCAACGCGTGAAATCTGAGTTGTGCTCTTTGATTATTTCTCCCCGCGTCCTCTGTATGCCCTGGTCATTGTACTTCTTCTCGATTAATCTTTTGTGCTGCTGTACCCAAGGATCAACCAGTTCTAAATGCTGTAGGGCGACGAGGTTTGCTCGATCAAAGTATGCGCGTCGAAAATCGAAGTCTGCATATAGTATGCGACGACCCTCTTGGTGACCAGATCCGTCGAGCTTTCCAAGGTGCATGTTGACGGGAAGACCGACAGGGTTCTCGATGTCTAGATAATTCGTGCAGAAAGAGATGCACTCTTCGGCCAGAAATCCCTTGGCTATGCTTCCATCTGGACGGGACTTGTTGCGAACGTATCCTTTGATTTGTCCGTTCATCCTTTCGAACGTCATCATGCTGCGGAGGAACATCGGCCCGAGTTGGATGATGTCCTCCACGACATGGACCAGCAGATGCACCATAATGTCAAAGAATGCGGGTGGGAAGTAGACCTCAAGATCGCATAGTATCACCATGATCTCCTCCTGTATCATACCGAGCTGATTCACGCCAATCGACTTCCTAGAGATGACGTCGAAAAACTTGCAGAGGCCAAATAACGTTTCATGGAAGTGCTCGTTCGTTATCCCTCTTAGTGCAACCGGGAGTACCTGCATCATTAGCACGACACAGTCGTGAGACTTCATGCCACTAAACCTCTGCTTCGCCTCGTCTACGTATCTGCTTATCTTGGTCGCGTAGCCGTAAGGAAATTTGAATCCTAGAAGGCACTTGAAAAACTGTTTGATCTCATCCTGGCTTAGAGTGAAGAAAGAAGGAGGGCAGTAATATTTGTTCTTCTTGAACTTTTTACCCTTCCGACGACCTTGTGTCGTCTCCGACACATGATCATCGTCATCTTCCTGATCATCAGGAGTAGTGCGTCCTCCGTGAAGCTCCTTCCGGATACCCATGAATATCAGGTCGTGCCTTGCTTTCGGACCATCTTTCGTCCTATCTGGCATGTTGATTATACTGGAGACCAGACTCTCGCACACGTTTTTCGTGATATGCATGATGTCGAGGCTATGAGGCGTGCGGAGAAACTTCTAGTATGTCAACTCCCAGAAAACAGACCTTGTTTTCCATACCTTCATCAGTGGATTCTCTTGCTGCCTCTTTCACTTCTTTCCATGCTTAGGACAATCTTTCCAGTTTTGCAGCAACTCTTCCACTTCTTAGCTGCTCCTACGCTCTGGGATTCCTCGGGTCTCGGATTTGCCATCGAACAGGTCTCCACGTTTTCTCCATGGATCATTCTTGCTGAGCCACCTCCGGTGCGCCATGAACACGGTTTTTGAAGACCCTTTATCTTTCTCTACTTGGAGATAGCTTCTGTTGTCCATGCACCTAACGCATGCGCAAAATCCTTGGTTAACCTGCCCCGAGATATACCCACAACCTGGATAGTCTTGCACCGTAGTGACCAACACAGCTCTCATAGTGAAATAATCTTGTGTGACAGCGTCGTAAGTATTGGCTCCGGATTCCCATAACGTGGCTATCTCCTCTTTCAACAGCCCGAGATACAGATTGATGTCGGTACCAGGTTGTTTCGGCCCTTGAATTAGCATACTCATTTGTATGTACTTCTTCTTCATGCACAACCATGGAGGGAGGTTGTACATCCATACAAACACGGGCCAAGTGTTGTGCGTGCTGCTCTGGCTACCAAACGGATTGATTCCATCGGTGCTCTCCCCAAGCCTGATGTTCCGCGAATCTCCACTGAATTCTGGGAATTCGAGGTCCAATGCTCATCCTTTTCGGGGTCATCGTCATCTCCTGGCTTCTTCCTTTCTGCATGCCATCGCATGAGCTTCGCTTCCTTAGGGTCCGCCAAATAGTGTTGCAGACGAGGAGTGATAGAAAAGTACCATACCACTTTTCGAGGTGCTTTCTTCCCTTTATTGTATCGACTCACGCTGCACACCGGACATGTAGTTTTCTCCACGTCCTCGCCCCGATAACTGATGCAATCGTTGATGCATACGTGATATCAAACGTGCGGTAGATCGAGAGGATAGGCGATTTACTTGGCGTCATCGATACTAGTTGGACATGTGTGCCCCTCCGGGAGACGATCGTGCCAGAATACCATCATATCGTCGATGCTTGCGTCGCTCAATTTGTGTTTGCCTTCATCTCCATAGCCTTGAGCGTTACATTCAACCGGGTATCATCGGGCATGCATCCTTCATACAATCGTCTTTCTCAAGTTGGGCAAGCTTGGCTTTCTCTCTAGCCATAGCCCTGGCATTACTCGTCTGATTGAGAAGCAGCTCTTGCACATAAGGGTCCCGCACCCAGCCTGACGTTGTTCCATCGTCGTCTACTCCTCCGGCATCTAGATCATGATCTTCCCGGTCTCCTTCCGCACCTTCACCAAGAGACTCTTCATCATCTCGCCCGTCCTCGCCATGATGATCATCGTCATGTTGCCCACCTTCACCGTCTCTTTCATCTTTGTCATCTCTTATCCAACGAGTGTATCCATCCATGAAACCATGGCGGAGCAGGTGCGCCTGCAGATTCCCGAAATCTAGGTCGATCACCTAGTTGAGTCTACATCTTCTGCACGGACATCTTATATCCGTCTTGTTATTTCGTATCATGTCGGCCGTCGCACATTTCAAAAATCTAGCGACAATGCCTTCACTCATTATGCGGACCATTTTTGCCTGCACGGTGTACACGGTACAATTAGAAGTCTATTAGAACCACATAATGATTGCATGCATGCAATGGTCGACAGAAAATTTCGGCATGACCTATCCTAAAATTAGGACCTTTGCAAAATGCCAAAGTCTTGCCAAAATGGAAATGAATCAACATTTTGGCAAAACAAATGGCAACTTGTTCACACACAAACACAAGAGAGAGAGACCGATCCATACACACATCATGAGCATCAATCATCTACATACATATGAGCATATCATCCATATACACATGAACACATCCTTACATGGACAACTTACCGAGATGAGAGACCGAGATCGCGAGAAGATGGAAAGGAGAGGTGCGCGCGAGACCGGAGAAGGAGATGTGAGAGACCGAAGAGCTTCCTCTATTATGTATGTAACATCCAAGGCAACTTCCACATGCCTAAAATGGTGAATGAGTGGAGAAATTGAGGTGGGAAGGAGAAGGATCCCGATTAGATCTAAGGAGGAAGAAGAAGGGAAAAGTGAAGGGTGGGGTGGTAGATGATCACACATGTGCACAAAGTGGAGCTACCAAAAAAATACTGGTCGACACAACCGTGGCGCACATGTCCCTAGTGTGCCACAGGAACAAAACACAATCGTGGCGCACATGGACCTAGTGCGCCATAGATGTGTCTGGCCATTTATAACAGATAGGCCTCCACTTAGGCGTAGCGCACCCCCTCCATGTGCGCCATGGTTAACCATAACATCCGTAGCGCACCTTCCCCATGTGCGCTACAGATATGCGGCATGCGGCCAGCAGGGCCCTAGCCCACACACATTTGTGGCGCACCATCACCATGTGCGCCACAGTTGTTGTAGTTACTAGTAGGGCACTACCCATAGGTGAGCCACGCCTGTTTTACCCGTGGGGCATTTCAACCACGTGAGCCACGGAAGTTTGGATTACCTATATCCGTTTTCCTAGTAGCACCTATAAACGGTTTGGATTACCTACTAGGAAAACGGTCGTTTGTGGCGCACCTGTAAACATCATATATGGCGCACTAGGGGTGCGCAACGGGCCTTGCGCTAAGGCTATCTCCTAGCCGTGGCGCACTGCCTCGTGCGCCACGGTTATGTCGAGATAGGCGTAGCGCACCTGCTAGTGCGCCACGACTATGTGTGCAGGTGCGCTACGCTTTGGATCTTCTGTGCCACATGTTGCAGTGCGCCACTAAGCTGCGCATGTGCGCTTTAGTTGTAGTGCGGCACAGAAGCTGTGCCATGTGCGCCACGGGTGTCTTTTTTTTAATTTCAGGGCCAGATGATATACAATACAAATAATATACAATATTATAGGCAGATATACACACAGATATAAGATATACAGTTATATATATAAATACACAATTCGCAAAACAAGATTGAAACAAATACATATAGATAAGTCTCATACATGAATACATAAGTTATACATTGTTTCGATCAAGTTACAAAGTAGTTGGTGACATGCGAATATATGTGTCTCGAACAAGTTAGAGCTCGGAAGCTCGCCTAGACATCTAAACTAGCTAGACACAAATGCGGGATAAACAACCAAAGAAAATAAGCATGATCACCGCGACGAAGGTGTAGGTCTTCATCCGGTTCCTCGTCCTAACTCCCTCTAGATAGCGCGTGTATCTAGCTTCCTCCTCCGCCATAGTGTTGTACCCCTTGTAGCTATTGCCGCTGACACGGTGCCCCTGTCTTCGGTAGTCTTCCCAATCATCGTAGACTCCAGGAACCCGTCCCTTGTACATGACATACATCCTCATCTACAAGTTGACAATAATAATTAACCGGTGATTAAAAAACATGTATAATTAAAGTCGGATATGAAGATACACTTATAGAAGGTACTCCTAAATCATAAATACCATACTCAAAAAGCATGTCTCATATATAACTAGGTTGTTCGACACAGGAATATGCTACGATGGAACTGTCCGCCAAGTAGGATGCACAACACCTGGACTTGTGCATAGCACAAGGCGGACAATCCCATCGCAGCACATTCACATATATAGTGTGCCACAACATTTCAATCATCGGCATTATTCTCGAAAAAGAATAAAGTAACTCAAAAAGAATTCCTCAGATATAACTAGCTAGGTCGTTGGACACAGGAATATGCTACGACGGAACAGTTAGCCAAGTAGGATGCACAACACCTGGATCTGTGCATATCACAAGGCTAACAATCTCGTCGTAGCACATTCACATATATATTGTACCATGACATTTCAATCATTGGCATTATTCTCGAAAAATACCAAAGTAAATCAAAAAGAATGCCTCATATATATACATAGGTCGTTGGACACAGGATTATGCTATGATGGAACTGTAAGCCAAGTAGGATGCACAAGACCTGGACTTGTGCATATCACAAGACTCACAATCCCGTCGTCGCACATTCACATATATAGTGTGCCATGACATTTCAATCATCGGCATTATTCTCGAAAATAGAGTAAGGAAAAAAGAAGGACCAAAGAGTAAGCAAAAAAACCAAGCATTGATTGATATATAATAATAATAATAAGCAAAAGAAATAAGCGATGATTCATAAACCTAATAAGATAAGTAGTAGCATGTACACTTGTCCACACACACACAAAGGTCATCTATAGTTTGTAACTACAACTAGGCCCACATCAAGCCTTCTGGCTCGGCTTAGGGAACGGGAGGACGCCATGTCTCATCATGAACTTCCTATAGTCACCATGCATATCTAGGCGATCTTCTATGTCACGGTTGTTCGGGATATTTCCTCCGTAGAAGATCCCCCCAAAGTCATGACATCACGAAAGATGATTGCCCTAAACTGGTACTGGATGCGATACATCTCTTGTCTAATATCTGAATCAGTGATCTTGGCCTTTGCTTCGGCCCACTGTTTGAAATGATCTGGCAGCGTAGAATTCTGCTGGTCAAGTAGGAACGCCCTCATGTGATGGAGTGCGTAGTAGGGTTCCTTCTTACTGTTCTCCGACTGCTTCACACAGGGGAACTCCGTTACGTGGTTGAAGACGTGCATGCCGAACTTGACCTTCGTACGCACGAAGGTGGTGCCTTCCGTCGAGGCATAGCCAGTGAGAGCATCATCCAGAACTTCCTTGATCTTGTCGTAGGTGCGTCACCATCGGTGTCGGCTTGGACAGCAAATAGGAAAGCGCACTCGTCGACTTCCTCCATGAGAATCAGGACTTCTTAGCATGGTCTGCCAAAGACATGCCGGTTGTGCCGAGGGAGTTTGCCGAGCACTCTCTTCATGTGCGTCCTGAAGCCAAGCCGGTGAAGCAGCCTCTCCGTCGCTTCGCGGAGGACAAGAGGAAGGTCATCGGCGACGAGATCGCCCGGATACTCGCCGCCGGCTTCATCATGGAGGTGTACCACCTGGACTGGTAGGCCAACCTAGTCCTCGTGTCGAAGAAAAACAAGACCTAGCGCATGTGTATTGACTACACGAGTCTGCACAAGGCCTGCCCGAAAGACCCCTTCGCCCTGCCCCGTATTGATCAAGTGATTCACTCTACGGCCGGCTGCGATTTGGTTTCCTTCCTTGATTGTTATTCTGGCTATAATTAGATCCGGCTAAATCCGACTGATCAATTAAAAACATCGTTCATCACCCCGTATGGGGATTACTGCTATGTAACCATGACATTCGGCCTGAAGAATGCAGGTGCTACCTATCATCGTTGTATGCAGAAATGCCTACACTCGCAGATTGGCCGGAATGTGCACGCATATTGTCGTGGGAATGGTCACGGCAGATGCTGCAATCGGCAGCGAGTAGTAGAACGAGGGGCAAGGGCGGCCAGCCATCTGCGGTGCGAGATGAGGGCAAAGACACGGGGTTTTACCCAGGTTCGGCCCCCCGGAGGTTAAAGACCTACTCCTGCTAGATTGTATTATGGAGGTGTTTACAATGGGCGAACTCGGCGGCTAGGCGGCGAGTTGCTTGGGTGTATGAGGGAACGTGTCTCTACTCACCCCATAGGGAGGTTTATATAGGCTCACCTCCCCTAGGGTTTACATATCTCAACCGATTCGGTTACAGCTTTGGTAATCGTTTAACCTAGTCCGACTGGGCCTATCTACTCGCACGGGCCTTCAACTTCCAGTCGCCCAGTACCTTGCTGGGCTTTGATCCACTCGTCGTTCTGCAGGCCCACTCGCCAGCCCTTGGGCCAGTCGGAAACGTCCCGCTGAGTATACCCCAGTAGGCGTATCCCCATCAGTAGTCCCCGAGGCCGTCGTTGATTAGGCGTGCGTGGCTGCTGGCAGTCGGAGTATACAGCTTCAAGTAGGCATCCAGTCGAATCGTCGGCAGGCTCCTGTATGAAGGAAAAAATCCGGCGAACCGAGTCGCGTCTTGGGCGAGTCGAGCCAACGGGACGCGGTCTCGGCGAGTGACTTAGCGAGCCGAGTGGCTGGAGTTGGACCGTCAGGCGTGGTCAAACTAGCCGTTAAGGTAATTCAACGGTAACCTTTGGCGTAATCATCGCGCGGTAACGGCCCCCTGATTTGGCGGGCAACTCCCGCTATATAAGAGGAATGGTAGGCTATCGCAGAGCCAACCGCCCACCATTTCTTCCGAGTGCGCGCATCTTCCTTCCTTTGCTCCACGATCCAATCGACCCGAAATCCTCCGATCTCCAACCAACCTCTCGGCCATGGCCCTCTCCACCGAACCTTGGGGCAGATCCAAGTGCACAAGGGCGCAGCTGGCCTCCTTCGAGGAGGCAGGAATCCTGCGAGCCGGCTGTTGGCGTATTCCCGCAGCCGGAGAAACGACCCCGAATCCGCGAGAGAGAGAGTTCGTCTGTTTCACCAGTCATCTCGAGCGGGGGTTAGGGTTTCCCACGTCTTTGTTCTTCCGGCGTTTTTGCGCCTACTACGGGATCCAGCCCTCAGATCTGGGTCCCCACAGCATCGAGCAGCTCGCCATCTTCGTGGCGTTCTGCGAGTGCTACTTGGGCTGCCGGCCCTACTTTCCCTTGTGGCAAGATCTGTTCCATGGACGGATCAGCCGCGAGGAGGCGGGCGGCCCAATGCTAGCCGCGGGCGGCCTGACATTCCAACTCAAGTCCAAAGCTTCCTTCTTCGACCTGATGCTGCCGGCCAAAGCAGCGAGCGACTGGAAAAAGTCATGGTTCTACGTGACCGAGGCGACTCCGGAGGACGAGGCGGCGATCCCGCGGTACTCGGCCAACCGTTCCGAGCCACGCCATCTCCAGGTCGGCAAGCTTCCCGACGACCAGCGGATGGTCGTCGATGAGATGCTCCAGACCATCCGTGGTCTGAAGAAGAAGGGGCTCCAGACGATAAACTTGTACAATTGTTGGCTTGGGCGGCGGCTCGTTCCGCTCGCCCAACGCGACCATTACATGTACCAGTACACGGGCCGGGGAGACTCGACGAAAGCCTGCCTCGACGAGTGGAAGCTGGAGGACTACCTCCCAGCGTTAAAGAAGATCACCCAGGCGGTATATGCGGATGCGCAGGCCGGGGTCCCCCCTACACCGCGAAGCGTCCGGCTCTGACGGTAATTTCTTTATCTTGTTCGCAGTCGCAGCATATGCAGTCGCGGTAATTCTAACTCTGTTTCGTACTCATCGCAGCTGTTCCAAGTGGTGGAAGGGTGGCTCCCACCCGCCGATGACGAGAGCTCGGGGCCATCCACCCAGGATACAAGCGAATCGCCACCCGCCAAGGGCAACGAGGACGAAGAGGACGAGTCCGAAGAGGAAATTGCCCCACTGGTCCGAAAGACCCGCGGGCAACGTCAGCGCGAAATCGAAGCGAGCAGGAGCCTCGAGCGTCATGATGATGACGACGAGCTCCCAGAGACCACCTCGCGCCGCCAGGCCACTCCTTCGAAGAAGAAGAAGAAGGAAAAGGAAGCGAGGGCCCCCCTGAAGAGGAAAACGAAGCCGCCGAAGACGGCCTCGCCGCCGCACTCAACGAGCAGCTCTGATGCTCACAACTCGGCCGGTGACGGCGCGGCCCCGGCGACAACCGCGCTGGATGCGCCATCCGTGGAAGTGCCGCTGGCCTCAATCCCCCCGCCATTCGCGCCAGTCTCTGGGCTAGGGAAGGCTCCGGCTGTGGCGACTTCGCCTCGCAAGGAGGTCCCGAGCGTAGCGGTCTCGCCCCGCAAGGAGGCTCCGGCCGCAGCGGCTCCAATTCGCGAGGAGGCCCCCGCCGAAGGCGTCCCAGAGGCGCCAGCCGCGACCTCAACGACGAAGAAGCCGTCCGTGTCTTGGGCCCACGACGTCCTGGAACTAGGGCTTAGTCGCCAGCTGGGCCCCGAGCTGGAAAAACCGGCCGGCCTTCGCATAGGGCTGCGTTTCATTCCAGTCGCCAAGTGAGTGCGTTCGGCCTTCTCTATTTTCTATAAGTACTTCGATTGTCTTTTATTGATTTGATTTGATATGCAGGACCGGAGTGAAAAAGATGGGCCACCCGACCGTGGCTAAGGTACCCTCCGCCGCGAGCGAGGAGGATCCTTCCCGTAAGAGGAAAGTGGACGAGGTCGCCGTCTCAGCGGAAGGCAGCAAGAAGGCCAAGGGCGACGACATCGTCACTGTCTCCGACGACACGGCGGCCGCACCGGCCGGACGCGCAGTGGAAGCAACCGCGTCTACGAAGGATGGCGTTTCCTTGCCTAGACCGGAGGAAGCGACTTGCATCTATCTCCTCTCCTCCCCTTCTTTCTTTTTATCCATTTTATATACCTAGTCGAAGACTACTTCAGATTATAGGGCGGGCTTTTTCTTTCTATTAAAAGATCACAGTGTTTGACCGCTCTTGGTATTCAGACCTTGGACTTTTTTTTGAACCCGGGGAGATCCTATACATGGTACACACGTTCCCCCGGGACTTTCCTATGCTCGGGATCTTGTCACCCCAAGATATCCGAAATATAATTAATCACTTTTCGTATTACCAGTTATCATTCCATCTATCTGGTTATTGCTTGATGTGTTGGTTGGTATTGAACTATTTAAGTGGGGCGGGTACCTCGATCGCTACCTTCCCCCGCTTCGTAACCAAGGCGGCCACGGCAAGCGGGGCTGCGCCCCCGAGCCTCGCTCCAGGGACCACCGACGCTGAAGTCGACCAACGTCGCGGGCACACGCCGGCGCTGCTTGCGTCTGTGGACGCAATACAACTCCATGGCATGCTTGGTGCAGCCATCCAGGTACCTCCAGTCCCCGAGGATCAGGTCGGTGCTTAGCAGCGGCGTGATTCTTATAGTTTCTCGTTTTGTACTTTCGCATCCAGTCCCCGAGTGCATACGAGCTTAATTTTAGCGGGTATGCACTAAGGAATTTTCGTGATCGCCAGTCCCCGAGTGCGCACGCGCTAAATTTTAGCGGGTGGGCACTGAGTAATTTTCGTGATCGCCAGTCCCCGAGTGCGCACTCGCTAAATTTTAGCGGGTGGGCACTGAGTGATTTTTATATTTGCTGACTTTGATGATGTGCAGGGTCTGCAGCTGGAGTCGGCGGAGCGATTGGCTGCGAAACAGCGTGCTGAGAAGGAGCTGGCCACCATCCAAGAAGCAAACAAGGAGCTTCAGGCTGTTGCTGCGCAGGCGGAGGTAGCTCGCCAGGAGCTTGTCCCTGCTGGTGAGTTGGTGGCGGTGCGATCTGCGTTAAGTGCTGCTGAGCAGAGGGTCGCCGACCTCGAGCGCGAACTGCGGGAGGCAAAAGAAGAAGCAAGCTCGGCGAACGGGCGAGCTAAGGCCGCCATTGCGGCCGCGGAGGAAGACCGCAAGGTGTCGGAAGCCCTCATTGTTGGGCTTCAGGACGATCATACGTCGCTTCAGTGCTTCATCACGGGACTCGCCCGCCCGTTGCTTGGTGAGTGCGTCTTCCCTTTCTGTCAGTTGTATTGTTTGTGGTTTCCATGGTACTCATAATTGTCTCCTTCTCGCAGGTCGTGTTATTGGTAGCCAAGAAGAAGCGAGCTCTCTTGACGCGAGGGAGTGCGTAAGCATGCTCGTCGACTCGGCGACGCTGTCGGCGACGTGCATCCGCGCCTACCTTCAAGAAATGTCGCCCACGGAGGTTATTCCCAGTGACCTCGTTGAGGTGTGGGAGTATTTGGAGAAGGCGCCCGCGGTCGTTGAGTTCATGACGCGGTCGGCGTTTCGGCGTGGAGCGTCGACAGCGCTGAGCCTTGGACTCGCCCACTTCCCCGAGGATTTCGACCTCGACGATGTGACGAGTGGGTATCCTTCGTCGACTGGCGCGGTGGATCTGTCCGAGGTTCTCAAGTTGCAGGAGCGTGCCGCCGCGTACTCGGAGCGTGTCTGGGCGATGGGCGACCTCCTTCCCTACCAGGAAACGGTCGTCGCGCCGAACGACCCCGAGCCGCCGCATCGTGACTTCAAGGTTGAGCAACCTTTCCGCTCGGCGATGGCGGGTGAGCTGACGACGTATCCGTCAAACCCGTACACCGCGTTCATCCGTAGGCGCCGGGATTCTGGCGAGTCGTCGTCAAAGCCTGCAGAGTAGGGCAGTTTGCCTAGATTTGTTAGCAGCAGTTCTGCCATGCGGGCATAATTTGTAATATAAGACAATGCGATATGCGATTGAATGGGACGTTGTGTCCATTTTGCTATTTGTTTGTGTGTTTTGGATTGATTTTGGATGAGTCCCCGAGCGCGTCCGCCCTTTTGTGGGGTTCACCTCGTATATGATGTTTGTTGTTATCATGTGTTTTGTTAGTGTAGTCGACTCGCCCGAGCTCGGAGAGCCAGTCGCAAGGCGACTCCCTTGAGTGCTCTGTACTTTACCGTTTTCCCGTACCCGAACCGGGTCGGGTGGCCGAGTCCCCGAGCGTGGTACTTGGTAGTTCAAGGCGCGACTCGAGGGTGGTTGAGGACTGAGCGCGTTGGTGTGAGCGCGTCACTCCTGCCTGACCCGGAGGGTCAGTCGCGTGGCGAGTCCTGGGCATGCTCTCTTACTAGGCGTTTTCCCTGACCGATCGCGACGAACTGGTATTCAGTCCCCGAGCGTGGTACTTAGCCGTTCGAGTCGCTACGCCGAGGATGCGGAGGACCAAGGTCGCTGTGAGAAGCGAGGGCAGTTGTCTTGGTTCGCAAAACCAGTCGAGCTAGGCGACTCCAATGGGGCTCCGGATTGGCGTTTTTCGTGCACGACGCAAGACCTGAAATGACTCAGTGCTCTTACATCGCACTACTTAGCCGTGCCGATCGCTGTACCAAAGGTTGACTTCTGCATTTTAGCATGACGCTGTTATTACGAGTGCGAGTGGCACAAGGCATGGAGAGTAGACGCAATTTGCAGTAACCGTTTCTTTTATTTCATAGCGACTGGAGAGTACATGTGTGGGGTTCTAGGAGTAGAACTTTCGGAGGAGATTTACATTCCATGGCCGCTTGACGTCGAGTTCGCCGTCCCCGCGGACGTCGATGAGGTAGTAGGCGTCGTTGCCGAGTACGCGCCCGATAGCGAACGGGCCTTCCCACGGAGGGGAGAGCTTGTGCATGCCCTTCTTGTCCTGGATGAGGCGTAACACCAGGTCGCCTTCCTGGAAGGTGCGGGTTTTCACCCGTCGGCTGTGGTAGCGGCGGAGCCCTTGCTGATAAATGGCGGTACGGGATCGAGCGAGGTCGCGTGCTTCGTCGAGCTGGTCGAGCCCATCTTGGCGGGCCAGCTCGTTTGCGGCCTCCGTATAGTGGACGACCCGCGGCGAGTCGTGTTCGAGGTCGGTGGGCATGACTGCTTCGGCGCCGTAGACCATGAAGAAGGGGGTGAATCCCGTCGACCTGTTGACCGAGGTGCGGATTCCCCAGATGAGGGAGGGTAACTCTTCGACCCAGCATCCAGCGGTGCGCTCGAGTGGTACTTGGAGTCGCGGCTTCAGGCCGTGGAGGATGCTTTGGTTGGCTCGTTCCGCCTGGCCGTTGGATTCCGGGTGTGCGACTGACGCGAGATCGAGCCGGATGTGGTGCTCTTCGCAGAATTCGGCCATTGCTCCCTTGGCGAAGTTTGTGCCGTTGTCCGTGATGATGCTGTTGGGGAACCCGTAGTGGTATATGAGCTTGCGTAGGAACTTAGTGGCGGTCTTCCCGTCGCATTTCCGGACTGGCTTGGCCTCCACCCACTTCGTGAATTTGTCGACGGCGACTAGCAGGTGGGTGTAGCCAGAGGGGGCCTTCTTGAAGGGGCCTACCATGTCCATGCCCCATACGGCGAATGGCCAGGTGATGGGGATTGTTTTGAGCGCCGAGCTTGGTACGTGCGTCTGGTTGGCGTACTTCTGGCACCCGGCGCATCGCTGGACGATTTCGACAGCGTCGGCGTGTGCGGTGGGCCAGTAGAGGCCGTGTCGCATAGCCTTGGCGACCAGGGAGCGGGCGGCGGCGTGGTGGCCGCAGTCGCCTGAGTGGATGTCGTGGAGGATTTTGCGTCCTTCAGCCGGTTGGACGCAACGTTGGAACACGCCGGTGACGCTGCGCTTGTGTAGCTCGCCGTCGATGATGGTGTAAGACTTGCATCGGCGAGCAATCATTCGAGCGCTTGTCTCGTCTGCTGGCAGGGTGCCGGTCTCCAGGTAGGCGATGTAGGGCTTGGTCCAGTCGTCTGGCTCGGTGATGAGTGCGACCAAGGCTGCCTCTGGTTGGAGTGGGACTCCGATGTCGATCTCCCTCGGGGGAGAGACTAATGGTTTGGAGATTGTGTCGAGGAACACGCCGGCGGGTGGTGCGAGTCGAGCCGACCCGATGCGAGAGAGGGCGTCGGCCTCCTCGTTTTTCCGCCTGTCGATCCACTCGACAGAGTAGCCGGTGAAGTGGCCGCCCAACTTATCCACCTCTTGGCGATACGCCGCCATGGTAGGGGAGATGGCGTCGCAGGTGCCGGCGACTTGTCCCGCAACGAGGTCGGAGTCTCCGTAGCATCGAAGGCGATTGACGCTCATCTCCTTTGCGGCTCGCATGCCGTGGAGTAGGGCCTCGTATTCAGCCATGTTCTTGGTGCATGGCGTGAATTCGAGGCGGAGGATGTAGCGGAGCTTGTCGCCCTTTGGTGAAGTCAGCACTATCCCCGCTCCTGCACCGTCCGCGTTCTTGGACCCGTCGAAGTGCAGGCTCCTGTAATGGAGGTACGGCGGCTTCTCTGGCTGCTGGGCCTCCTCCCAGTCGGCGATGAAGTCTGCCAGTGCCTGTGACTTAATCGCCCTTCGTGGCTCGTATTTAATGTTGTGGACGCCGATCTCGACGGCCCACTTGGCGACCCGCCCGGTTGCCTCGCGATTGCGGATGATGTCTTGTAGTGGTGCTGAGGAGACGAACGTGATCGGGTGCTCCTGGAAGTAGTGCGGCAGGCGCCGCTGAGCCCTGAAGACCGCGTATACTAGCTTTTGGTACTGTGCGTATCGCTGGCGTGACTCGGTGAGGACCTCGCTGATGTAGTACACCGGCCGCTGTACCGGGCGCTCCTTTCCCTCCTCTGGTCGTTCGACAACCATTACGGCACTGACGACGCGCTCGGACGCCGCGATGTAAACCAGCATAGGCTCTTTGTCAGCGGGTGCGGCGAGTAGTGGTGCGGCGAGTAGCACCTTTTTAAGGTCGCGGAGCGCGTCGTCCGCCTCCTTGTCCCACTGGAAGGTGGGGTTCTTGCGCATCAGGCGGTATAGGGGCATCGCCTTTTCGCCCAGGCGGGGGATGAAGCGACTGAGAGCCGCTACACGCCCGGCCAGCTTCTGGACGTCACGCAGGCACTCGGGTTTGCCGAGTCGGGCGATCGTGTCGATCTTCGTTGGGTTCGCCTCGATCCCTCGTTTGGAGACGACGTACCCCAGTAGTTGTCCGGCGGGTACACCGAAGGTGCACTTGCCTGGGTTGAGCTTTATCTTGTACCTTCGCAGATTGGCGAAGGTCTCCGCTAGGTCGGCAAGTAGGTCGCCTTGGCGAGCGGATTTCACGACCACGTCGTCGATGTAGACGTGGATGTTGCGGCCAATTTGGCTCGCTAGGCATTCTTGCATGCACCGCTGGTAGGTTGCCCCGGCGTTCTTGAGGCCGAAGGTCATGGCGGTGTAGCAGAAGGCTCCAAATGGCGTGATGAACGCCGTCTTCTCCTCATCCTCGACAACCATTTTGATCTGGTTGTACCCGGAGTAGGCGTCGAGGAAACATAGCGACTCCGAACCCGCGGTTGAATCGATTATCTGATCGATCCGCGGGAGGACGAACTGCTCCTTTGGGCAGGCGCTGTTCAGGTTTGTGTAGTCGATACACATTCTCCAGGTCCCGTTTTTCTTCTCGACCAGGACTGGGTTTGCCAGCCACTTGGAGTATTTGATTGGCCGGATGAAGCCGGCAGCGAGCAGGCGCTGCACTTCCTCGGCGATTGCTCGACGGCGTTCTTCATTGAAGGGCCGTAGCGACTGCTTGACAGGTCGCACTTTGGGGTCGGCGTTTAGTTTGTGCTCAGCAAGCTCCCTAGGGACACCAGGCATGTCGGAGGGTTTCCATGCGAAGATGTCCCTATTCTCACGAAGGAACTCGATGAGCGCGCCTTCCTATGCTGGGCTCATGCCTGTCCCGATCGTCACCGTCTGGCTGGGGTCGCCTGGGACCAGCTCGACGGTGCGGGTGTGCGTCGTGGCCTCAAAGGTTGAGGTGTTTATGCCCTTTGAGTTGGGCTTCTTGAGTATTGTGGGGTCGTCATTGTTGACCCCGCTCGCTTATTTGGCAAGCTCGTCGGCGTGATTAGTTTCTGCCGCGATGACAGTGTCGGCGAGTTCGGCTCCTTTGTCCTCGCATTCGGCGGCCATTTCGGGGTCGCCGTTGATGGTGATGACGCCGCACGGCCCGGGGAGCTTCATCGCGTTGTACGCGTAGTGGGGCGCTGCCATGAATTTGGCGAACGCCTGGCGCCCCAGGACGCAGTGTTAAGGGCTGTCGAAGGGCACCAGCTCGAAGACGATCCGCTCGGTGCGGAAGTTTGCCGGAGTACCGAAGGTGACGGGTAGCGTGACTTTGCCGATCGGGTACGCCTTCCGACCGGGGACGATGCCGTGGAACGTGGTGTGGGTTGTCTCGATCATCGACTGCGGGAGCCGCAACCGCCTGAAGGTGTCGAGGTAGAGGATGTGGATGGAGCTGCCGCCGTCCATCAGTGTCTTGGGGAGCCAGTAGTCGCCAACCTTGGGCTTGACCACCAAGGCGACTCGTCCTGGGTACTCGATGCGTGGCGAGTGGTCTTGCCGGCTCCAGGTGATGGGCTGTTCCGACCAGTTCAGGAACTGGGGGACGTCTGTTTGGGCCACCGCGTTGACGGCGACGGCGCGGGCGATGACCTTCTTCTCGCGCTTCGTGTTGAAGCCTGTGAAGGTGTGGAGCGAGCCGGCTACTTTGCCGAATTTTCCGCCATTTGGCGGGTCGTTGTCGGTGTCCTCCCGCGCGTGCCGTGCCTTCTCGATTTCCCTGAGGGTGTGGCAGTCGGCGGTGGTGTGCGTTGCGGGCTTTCCTTCCCTGCTGTGGAACGCACATGGTTGGTTAAGGAGGGCCGCGGGATCGAATCTTGGCTTGTTCTTGTAATTGCCGCCATCGCGTCGTTGCCCTCCGTCGCGGCGGTAGCTCTTGGGCTCGCGTTGTGCGTGCCCAGCGTTGGCGACGAAGTCGACTCGCCCGTCATTGCGGCGCTTGCCTGTGAGGCGGGTGCCGCTGTAGCGTAGGTCGGTTCGGCGTCCGCCGTCGTTGCCGCCCGTGCGGCGTTGCCCTCCTGACTCGTCGTCGATTTCTTGGTTGGGATCCTCCTCGGCGTACCGTTTGGCGATCTCGAGGAGGTCGGGGATGTTGTCGAGTGTGCGGGCGTGTCGCTTGAGCTTGGCGACTAGAGGCTCGTAGCGGCACGAGGTCTTGAAGCAATGGATCGCGGTGTCCGGGTGGATGCCGACCGCGTTGTACCAGAGCTCTTGCCACCGTTCGACCCATTTGCGGGTCGACTCGCGGGGTCCCTGGACGCATCGTTCCAGGTCCTCGATGGTGGTGGCGCGAGTGTAGGAGCACTCGAAGTGCCTGACGAAGGCGTCTCGCATTTCCTCCCAGGAGTCGATATTGTCCTGGGGGAGCGTGTTGATCCATTGCCTGCACGTCCCCTCCATCATTAGTGGGAGGTAACGGGCGGCGAGTAGGTCAGTGTGACCCGCGATCCCCATTGCCATGAGGTATGTGTCAAGCCAGACTGCGGGGTCGTACGAGGAGTCGTATTTTTCTATCTCCTTTGGCGCCTTGAAGTTTGGCGGGTACTTTTCGCCTCGGATCATTGGTCCGAAGCACTTAGGCCCTAGTCGACTGAGCGACCCCATGGGCTCGCCATCGCGGCGATTAGTTAGGGTGTGCCGCAAGTCGTCGGGCTGGCGTGCGCGCCAGTTTTGGTTGTTGATGATGTGAGTGCGGGCGTCGATGGGTTGTCCGTTAGCGGCGACGAAGTTGGTCGCCGGCCTGGGGTCGTTGGTGGAGAGTGCCGCGTTCACGGGTCGGCGTTGGAGCTGCAATGGCTCTGGTGGCGGGCAGTTGAGGGTGTTTGCCGCCGCTGGGCGGCCGCTTGAGGCCGCCCTGCTTCCCGAGGAGCGCGAGTATACCCGCCCTTGCGAGTCGGCGCCCGCTCTTTGCTTCTCCACGGCCTTCGCGAGCAGGGCCTTGACGTACTGGATCTGTAAGGCGCCGTCGCCGGTGGCCGTGATGATGTCGGCTGCTGCTCGGCCTGCCACGAGGTTGTCCATCGGGGTGGAGAACAGTGGGAGGCCGTTCGCGTCTCGCTCCCGTGAGGAGACGACTATCCGCGGCTGGTCCCTGGGAGGGGTGCGGTTGGGTGGTGGTGGGGCACCCATCGACGTCGATCCTGGCAGGGGCCGGGCGCTTCCTCCTGGTGGCGCGTTCTCGCAGATCGCGCGCTCGGCTATGCGAGCCGGGTCGTTTTCGTCGTCGAAGTTCAGGGCGCGTCCCTGAACGGTGGGGTTCAGGCGTGACCTGATCCGCTGCTGGTGGTAGCGTGACAGTTCCTGCGCCGTCACTTGCTCGAGGCGAAATTTTTCGCGCTCGGCCTGCTCTTTGCGCACTGCCTCCGCCAGTTTCAGGCGGAGTTCCTCGACCTCCGTTGCCGTGGCGTTAGGAGGGATTGGGGTGGAGAAAGGATCCTCCGGCGGATCGGCGCCGGTGGCCATGTAGGTCGCGGCGTGGCGACCGGTTCCGTCGCGGAGGTCGGCGGAGTTTTCCGACCCGGAGTCGAATTCGAAGATCCCGAGGATGGAGGGGTCCTCGAAATCTCCCGCGTTGGAGACCTGGGCGATGGAGCCTGCGAATGAGGCCGCGGTGATGGATCCGGCGAGTGACGCCGGGGTCGTTGAGTCGGCGTCATCGGTGAGGGCCGCATCTTCTGCGGCCGCTGAGTTCCCGGCCACGTTGCTGTGGGCCGAGTTGTACTCGGAGGCGAGGCGGTGAATCGTGCGAACCTGGCTCTCGGAGAGCCGATCGCGTGGTGGCGACTCGCGGATGCGAGCCGAGTCCTCCGAGGTGATGACGTCGGTGAGGCCGACGAAGAGGCTGATCGTGCCGATTGGCAGGATTACGCTGTGCGTGACGGGTCGCGCCGCCGGGACGTAGCTGCTCGGAAAGATCTGGAGCGTCTCGCCGATCGCTATCATACGGCCGGTGGCGACCGTCTCGTTGATGGGCAGATTGGATCTCGCCGCAGAACACCGGCCAGACCGGCCAGGCCCCACGGTGGGCGCCACTGTCGTGGGAATGGTCACGGCAGATGCTGCAATCGGCAGCGAGTAGTAGAACGAGGGGCAAGGGCGGCCAGCCATCTGCGGTGCGAGATGAGGGCAAAGACACGGGGTTTTACCCAGGTTCGGCCCCCCGGAGGGTAAAGACCTACTCCTGCTAGATTGTATTATGGAGGTGTTTACAATGGGCGAACTCGGCGGCTAGGCGGCGAGTTGCTTGGGTGTATGAGGGAACGTGTCTCTACTCACCCCATAGGGAGGTTTATATAGGCTCACCTCCCCTAGGGTTTACATATCTCAACCGATTCGGTTACAGCTTTGGTAATCGTTTAACCTAGTCCGACTGGGCCTATCTACTCGCCCGGGCCTTCAACTTCCAGTCGCCCAGTACCTTGCTGGGCTTTGATCCACTCGCCGTTCTGCAGGCCCACTCGCCAGCCCTTGGGCCAGTCGGAAACGTCCCGCTGAGTATACCCCAGTAGGCGTATCCCCATCACATATGTGGATGACTTTGTCATCAAGACAATGAAAGAGCAGACCCTACTGGAAGATCTCGGCGAGACGTTCGCGAACCTCCGCCGGTACCAGATGAAGCTGAACCCGGAGAAGTGTGTGTTCGGCGTACCAGCCGGACAACTCCTCGGTTTCCTTGTATCGAGCCAGGGAATCGAGGCCAATCCAGAGAAGATTGTGGCCATCGAGAGGATGCAGCCTCGCAAGAGCTTGCTCGGTGTCCAGAAGTTCACCGGCTGCTTGGCTTCCCTTAGCCGATTCGTCAGTCGACTTGGGGAGAAGGCCCTGCCGCTATACCAGCTGATGAAGAAGACGGATAAGTTCACTTGGACGGATCAGGCTGATGCCGCGTTCCAGGACCTCAAGCACATGTTGTCCATGACAATGGTTCTCGCCATGGAGGCTACGAAGGAGCCGATGCTGCTCTACATAGCCGCCACCAACCGGGTCGCCCGCATCGTCCTTTCGGTGGAGCGCCACGAGGAAGGCAAGGCCCAGCCGGTCCAGCGACCCGTCTAATACCTCAGAGAGGTGCTCTCCCTCTCCAAGCAAAACTAGCCCCACTTCTAGAAGATGTGCTGCAGCGTGTACCTGGCTTGCAAGAAGCTCAAGGACTACTTCTAGGATACCCGCTCACCGTGGTGTCCACTACGCCGTTATCTGAAATCTTTGGCAACAAGGACGCCACAGGCCGGGTAGCCAAGTGGGCCATCGAGTAGCCGCCTATTGCATACGGTACGAGCCACGGATCACCATCAAGTCCCAGGCGGTGGCGGATTTCTTCGTCGACTGGGCGGAGAGCCAGTTCCTACCGCCATTGCCAGATTCTGACTACTGGAGATTGCACTTCGACGGCACAAAGATGCGCAGGGGCTTGGGAGCCGGCATCGTTATCACCTCGCCCAAGGGAGACCGGCTATAGTACGTGTTGTAGATCCACTTCACGGCGTCAAACAATGTTGCCGAGTACTAAGCTCTCGCACATGGCTCCGGCTCGCAAAAGACATCGGCATCAGCCGGATCCTTTTCTTCGGCGATTAGGATATGGTGGCGCAGCAAGTATCCGGCGAGTGGGATGCACGGGACACTAACATGGCCCTGTACCGGTTCCACGTACAGCTGCTCAGTGCTGCTTTCAAGGGGTGCGAATTCCACCATGTCCCCCGTGCCAACAACGAGGCGGTCGACACGCTCGCGCGAGTCGGATCAACCAGAGCAGCTATCTCGCCCGTAGTGTCCTTGGAGCATCTTTGCAAGCCAAGCATCAACCCCTCTCCAGAATCTGAGTCCATCATCTAGGTAGCAGACCCAGGGGCTGCCGGCTCCAAAGAGCCGGGCCCCGTTGTTGTGCCTTCTGGATCAAAAGATCCAGGGGTTGCCTCTTCCTCAGGCAATCCATCGTCGAGCAAGGCAAGAGGCCGGGGGTCTCCCGACTTTGGCATCCCACCCGTCCACCCTCTGGATGATCTCCGGATCTTGCCGGCTAGCGTCTTCACCATCCGGGAAGTTCCATCCTGGGCCTAGCTCTTCTTGAACTGCCTCCTCAACGACGAGCTCCCGGATGACGAGGTGGAGGCAAGGCAGATCCGACGCCGCACGCACACGTACACCCTCATCAACAAGGAGTTGTACAAGCGCAGTGCCGTAGGTGTCTTCCAGCGGTGTGTTGACGTGGATACCGGCTGCTGAAGGAAATCCACCAGGGCGAGTGCGGTCACCACGCTTCGTCTCATGCCCTGGTGTCGAAGGTAATGCTCCACGGATTCTACTAGCCCACCGCCGGAGAGGACGCAGACCAGCTGGTTCGCGCATGCAATGGGTGCCAGCGGTTCGGCCGGCGAAGGCACATGCCGGCTTCTGCGCTCAAGACCATCCCGATTACCTGGCCCTTTGCGGTTTGGGGGCTAGCATTGGTCAGCCCCTTCAAGCGAGCTCGAGCCGGAATGACTCACTTGTTAGTGGCGGTGGACAAGTTCACCAAATGGATCGAGGCGAAGCCGATCCGGAAGCTGGACGACTCCACCGTCGTCACCTTCTTCCGCGACATCATCATCCGGTTCGGATACCCCCATAGCATCATCACCAACAATGGCATGAACTTCTCCAAGGGGGCCTTCACCTGGTTCTTCCACAACAAAGGGATCCGACTGGACCTTGCATCTGTTGCCCACCCGCAGTCCAACGGGCAATTGGAAAGAGCCAACGGCCTGGTGCTAGCCGGAATCAAGTCCCGGTTGATCGAGCCGCTAGAGCGATCATCCGGCTGCTGGATCGAGGATCTCCCGGCTATGCTGTGGAGTCTCCGCACCATCCCGAACAGATCAACCGGCTTTACCACGTTCTTCGTCGCCCACGGCTCGGAAGCAGTACTCGTGGTGGACATCGAGTTCGACTCACCCCACAAGACCCTTTACACAGAGAAGGAGAACCAGGAGGAAATGGAGGATAGCGTGGACCTCCTCGAGGAGGCCCTCGAGATGGCCTTGTCTAGATCGGCTATCTACCAGCAGGGGCTGCGCCGGTATCACTCTAACCGCATCCGGCCCGTGCCATTCTGGGAAGGCGACCTGGTGCTCAGGCTGATACAAGATACGAAGGGCATGCACAAGCTATCCTGTCTGTGGGAGGCACCCTTCATCATCAACAAGGCGCTGCACAACAACTCCTACTACCTCATCGACACGCAGCAGCCGCGCAAGAACAAGATGGAAAAGTTAGATGAGGAGACGGAGCGACCTTGGAATGTAGACCTGATCCAACTATTTTACACTTAGTCGCAAAAACTCAGTGTACATATCCGGAACCCTGAATGAATGAAAGATATGGAACCCCGGCTGATGCTCGGGGGCTCCTTTCCATATATTCTGTTGTTATTTGTTTCTGATTAAAACCTGCAACATTTTCCGGCTTCCGATGACCCCCAATCGTGGGGGCTTACCGGTTGGCCCGCCCTGCCAAATCTGTAAAAAGACTAAGTAGTGTGTGATGGTGCCATAGGCCCACTCTTCGTCTCAGCTACAGACTGTAACCCGGTTGTCCGGCTAGCAAGAGCAAAAGCCCGAGGGAACCCCACACAAAAAACTGCGAAGGATATGACAGATCGGACATTCCGGCCATGTGCCTAGTTGGTGTTTTCCGGCTGCTAAGCCACTAGTACCGTGCGTGGTGTATTGTCAGCTCCCTTCGTCTCCGGCTATAGTCCGCAACCTGGCTATCCAACAAGGTGCAGTGTAAACAGCATTGCGCATGCAAAAGTGACTAAGTGTTCAGACAAGAACGAGCTAGTTTTTGAAAAAATGGAAATTCAGTCTGGATAATAAAATACCGCCTAAAACGACAATGTACTGATAAGAAATCGTTTATGTATGTTTCTTTTTGCACATAACGCACCGAGTCAGAAATCAAAGGCAGAGAAGGTTCGAAGCACCTATCTGCGGTAGCCACTCCGAATCTCGGGGGCTACACCTAGTGGGTGCACTGGCGCGCTCCCACTGGAAGCATGTGGTGTCCGGCTGAAGGGTGCGTCAGCCGGACGAAGAGAAAGGAAAAGGATAGACAGAACGCAAAGGCACCACCCGCCAGGTCCGAGCAAGCACTGCTAGTCGGGCACGCCAAACAGACCTAGCCAGAAAGAGGAAAGAAAGAAAGAGAAAGATAGAAGAAGGAAGGAAGAAGTAAGACAAGGAAAGTAATAGAGAAAAAGGTCTAGGGAGCGACCGGATGCGCACAGCCGTACCGCGGTGCAGATTCCTCGGTCCGGCAATGCGAGTGCCAGTCGGAAAAGCAAGATGGATAAAAGGCTAGAGAGCAAGTGAAGGGTCACAAAAATGCAAGACAAAGGCGAGATAATGCCGGCTGGACTGGGCCAGCCAGAAAAGCCAGTCGATCAAGACATAAACATAGTGGGTGCATGAAGGCAAACCCAAACAGGCAGATTGATTAAACGGCGGAGGACGAAGCCTCCGCATATCCACATGGTTCAAAAGTGCAAGTACTAAAAACTTAAGGTATCTACAATTCCACGAGGCATCCCGGGGTCTTCCTCTTCAAACGGCTGGACCCTTGTCGTGGGGAGCGGTCGATCAGGCCCCGCCCGTCTGGGAAGACGCCTCCGCACTGTCTTCTCCCACGCCATCAACTCCCGCGCTTCCTTCGCCGTTCGTGAGAACCTCGTCAATGTCGGCGTAGCTGGTGATCATGATGGCGGTGGAGCGAAGTCCGGGGTACGCCTGGCACACGGCAGCAAGGTCCGCGTCGGCTCGGAAGCCATCCACCAGCTTGTCGAGGCAGGCGTCCTAGTACCAGGAGAGCATCAGGGCCAGCACCATGTCGGAGCCAACATAAGCGGCCAGATCGCGTAGCCGGTCGATTGGATTCGGCGTATCGCCCAGCTTGATCGCTAGGGCCCCCATGGTCTCCGGCAGGAGCTCTCTCGGGAAGACCAAGTCGTGGATGCCGGCTGCGGCCTTGCGCAGGTTGGCGGCGTCTTCTCCGAGCTGCGCCACCAAGTCCCTGACAGCAACCTTCTCACCCGGCGCAACCTGTTGCACCCGATCATAGGCAAGGGAATTTACTTGGGGGTAGAAGCCTTGTGATCAGAAGCGGGCAATCAAAAGAGGAGCCTAGAAAATGCAGTCGGACGGAATGGAAAAGAAGAAGGAGAAGACGCACCCTTGGAAAGGAGGCCGATGTTCATTAGCTCGTCGTCCGGGAACTCCGCATGCTCCTTCATCCGTGTGGTCTCCTTGTCTAGGAGGTCAAAGGCGGTGGCCCGGTTGGCAAGGGAGTCATCCCGCTCCTTGACGGCGGCCTCCAGCTGGTCCACCTTCGAGTGCCACTCCTTGTTCTAGAGATGGAGCGCGGCGTTGTCCCGGCTGAGGTGCACGTTAGAGCGATTCAGCCGGTCAATTTCGCGTTGCGCGCAAACCATGATGGCTACAGCGGGTGAGAAAAGAACACAAGTGAGAAAGCCAGAAGCAAAACAAAGCAAAAAAGAAATGCAAGTGAGAAACTTACTTCGTGCGGTCCCTCGCGCCGCTGCCAGCTACTTCACGGCTTCCTAGTTGGCGCCGGATAGGGTCGCCCAGAGCTGCTTGACCTCCACGAGCCCTACCTCGAGGTTCACCTCGAGGGTTTGCAGAGAATCCCCTGCCTCCAACGACAGAGGCTCCAGCGGTCATGCTAGGGCAACCGGGGCGTCGTGGATGGTCGCCTGACACTACGGCGTCGCCTCATCGTCCGAGTCGACATCCTCCACGATCACCGTCTCCTTGCCAGCGCGCGAGCCTCTCGCGCCGACTGATGAGACCCCACCCGGTGTAGAGGCCGCATCCGGCTGGCTCACCGTGCGCTCGGGCGCGACGGGAGTCGGCTGGGCGGCGGCTGCCGGCTCTGGTGGGGGCATGTTTTCGGTGGCGGGAGGCAGAGAAGCTGTTGCAGGGGCAGCCGAGAGAGGAGGAGGATCCCGGGGCAGTGAAGCAGAAGGCACGCTACAAGTCGGGCTCACAACGAAGGAAAGAACGGCGCAGCAAAAGAAAGGCAAGATCATAACAAGGGCAAGGGAATATGCGAGAAAAAGAAAGAACGAGAAAAGGAATTGCGCGAGGAACTTACCCCTACACCAAGGGTGGGGACCTCTTCCATCCACCCGTGGTCCAGCCGGGGCGTGGAGGAACCCCGTCGCCCGGCTACGCTTGGTAGCCAGGTCTTCAGGTGCGGTAGCACTGCTGGAGGAGCCCTCGCCGATGCGCTTCTGGGTGGGTTCGGGCACGGTGGTGCCATCGCTCTCCTCCGGCTTGGGGCCGTGCGGGTCCTCCACCGCCTCATCACCTCGGCTGGGGAAGAAACCCTCCTCGCCTTCTGATCCCTCGCCGCTAGTCCGGGGCGGGCACGGCATGGCTAGGTTAGCCTTGAAGACCTGGAGGGGCGCATCGCCCTCCTCCCGGATGATGCAGGGGAACATCTGCATATAAGGGTGCAAGTCAGGACCGGATAGGGCAGTTAGGCCGGACAATGCAAAGAGCGGAAGAAAGAGCAAGAAAAGAGCAAGCACATTTACCGGGGGTGCGCGGTTCTCACGTGTGTAGGGCGCCATACCAAAGCGCCAGTCAGCTTTGATCTTCTCCTTGGTGATCATACACACCCATTCATAGAGGTTGGTGAATGGGGGTTCGCGGCGGGAGAGACGGGTCGGGTCGAGCCGCCCGGAGTAGTAGCACATCTTGTGCGCTCGCTACTGAAGTGGCATCATCAGCCGACTAGCCCAACTCAGCGTCACATCGACACCGGTAAGGCCAGCCGTGAACAACGCCCTCATCCATTGGAGAAGCGCGTCCGACTCCGTCTTGGCACCGAAGATCTTCTCCTCCCAGTGCACCCGGCTGGTCTCCATGTCTTGGGAGGTTGGGAGGTTCAGCCGGTCCTCAGACACCAAGTTCCATACAAAAAAGTACGTTTGCTGCCACAGTTTAAGCGTGTCGTGCAGCTTGAAGTTGGGGTAGCTGGTATGCGACTGGGAGTAGATCGAAGCGCCACCGCAGGTCACGAGGGGCCCCTTGGCATATTGAACTTGTGGCAGGATCAAGAATAGCCAGCAGAAGAGCCCGAGATCCGGTTGGATCCCGAGGTAGCATTCGCAGAAGGCAACAAAGTAGGCCAAAATGCTGATTGCATTTGGCCCGAGATGGTGTAGGCGGAGATCGAAATGGGCAAGAAAAGATAGGAAGAAGGCGCTGGCCGGGAATGCCAGGCCGCGCGCCAGATGCGCGAGGAATACAACGTGTTCGCCGGCTTGCGGAGCCCGCGAAATTTCGTCATCCGGGGCCAGGAGAACCCCGACCTCACCGGCGGTCGGCAGGAGGCGCGACCGTCGGTACTTCTCCATCCGCGCCTCCGTCACAGAGGAACCGCACTAGGCGCGCCTGCTTTCAGCCATGGAGGCATCGGCGAAGCACAGAGGAGAGGAAGAGCGAGGAGGAGAACGGGAAAGAGGAGCGGCAGAGGAATGACGGTGAACCATCGCTCCAGCAAGGAAACGCCCCTTCTTTCAGTCAGGGCGGAGGCACAAGGCAGGAAGGGCACTCGGCGTCGACGGCAGGAAGGACGGGGGCAAATGTCTCGTAGGGGAGGCGGGGCACTATGGCCTCTACTTAAAGGGTCCAGGGAGGCAAACCACCGGCTCACCACGTGGCGGCCCCCCGTAGCCCCAGCGGCGTCCGGATCGTTTGCGACCACGCGCAGTGCATAGAAGATCCTAGCACATGAGGCGAGGCGCTCACAGAGGTTCCTGATGCGACAGTTGACGCGACCCCAAGACGCACGTCCTCCCACGACCATCATTACGCGTGGATGACATCAGTGATGACGCAGCCGGGCAATTCAACCGCCAAAATCCAGCCGGCAAAAATTTCAAACTAGCTTTTTCAGCCCACGCACATTTAGCCTAAAATTGGAATCTACACGCTCTCGGGGGCTAGTCGGGGGGGACCACCCCCGGGTAGGCTAACCGGACAAGATACAAAGCAACGCAACCTGCTAGCCGGCTAGGAAGCCTGACATAGGAAATTCAAAGGGAGACCAGAAGGAAGGCTAGAAGAAGACCAATCTAGCGAACCAGTAAGCCAGATAAAAATCATCACCCAAGGCAGCTAGCCGGCTGGACCATGCCAGGATGCTAGAGCAGGACATGCCAAGAGTGAACCGGGAGAACAACCAGCTGGATGAGACAAGCCAAAGTAGAATACTAGACGGATTGAACCAACCACCCGGCCCAGGCGGATCAGCCAGCTATACCATCCTAGCCGGCCACTCAAGACATGCCAAGTACAAGATGACACAGAGCAAAGTGCGCACGACGATGGACAAGACAGAAAGGAGACTTAGACACTCGGCCCATAACGATGACTTTACCGATGACGGTTGTAACAATAGACAGTAGGTGGCACTGTGCGTAACTGCCCGCACGGTGACCACTGTAGATGGCGTGGCGGCATGGGCTTGACTGTGGGTACACGCCCTTCATGCTGGCCACTGTAGATGACCTAGCCGGCTGGGGCCCGCCTATGGGACCTGCTAGTCGGCCATGTCGTTGCCCATGCCGCATCGGCCTATATAAGGGGCAGCAGGGGAAACATAGCAAGGGTTGGACTCTCTCTCACCTCTAGCCATACCAATATAGCTCGTGGAGCCTTGTAGCCCTTTGTGTTCATCCTCATAGTCAGATCGGCAGGAGTAGGAGCTTTACCTCACCACGAGGGCTCCGAACCTGGGTAGTTCTTGTGTCCCTGACGCTTGCTTGTATCCAATCCTCCCTGTGGACGCCGTCGCTCGCCTCCCTGCTCGCTCCCACACCTCTATCTAGCCTTCTTAGGGTTTTCGGTTTCCATAACGACTACACATTCACACCATGAATGGAGGACAGATGATAACTTGAGATGTATTCAATCTAAAGTTCAGCCAAACCCATGTGCCACCAGGTTTGATTCTGCAGATGAGGGATGAATTCAAGGAGCTGAAGTAGGGAAGAATGACTCTGGTAGAGTACCATGGAAAATCTCTGTCTCTGTCTATGTATGACCCTGATGACATTAGTACTGAAGCCAAGAAGGAGAGATTCTTGAATCGTCTCCATGATGAGATGCAGACAGTGCTGGTCAACATTCACTTCGCTGACCTTGAAGCATTAGTGGATTCTGCAACCCAGATTGAAGGCAAGATCAACCAAGCCAATGATAATCGCAAGCGTCCAATGATGCATCAACCAGGATCCCACCATACCCCAAAGTATCGCTCCAACTCGTCTGCAAGATATGCCCCAAGAAACAATAGACCCCCTATGTCACGTCCGAACTATCCCAATCCTGGAGGAGGAAACCCAAGGCCCGGAGGAAACCACGACAAAAACCTCGGCAACTCCAACAAATTCAACCGTCCACCGCCCAAGTCCAACAACAATAACACCAACAACGGCAATACTGCCACAAGGACTGGAAGCAATGTCGTGCCTATTGGAGGAAAAGACAAGTCCTGATTACTTGTTTTGAATGCGGAGTCAAGGGTCACTACTCAAATGAGTGCCCCAAGAAGCTTGCAGCAACCACCAATGTAAATGCACCAGCTCAACAGCAGTGCCGTGTTCAGCCTGGAAGGAGATTTTCCCTAGGGAACTCACTCAACCGCAACGGCCGTCGGTTTCACATGAATGTTGAAGAAGCTCCGGAAGCGCCATATGTCATGCTGGGTATGTTTTCTATTAAATCGGTACTTGCAAGAGTGTTGTTTAATTCTGGGGCATCGCACTCCTTTGTCATAGAAGAATTTTCATGCACTAGTAAGATTCAACCAACAAAATTGAAGCATGTTATGATAGTTCAAATACCTGGTTCAACCACCAAATCTAGACAAATTTGCAAGGACGTACCCATCAGAATCCATGGAATAGATTTTTATGCTAATTAATAGTACTTGGAACCAAATGTTTGGAAGTAGTACTAGAAATGGATTGGATGTCGAAACATAAAGGATTAATCGACTGTGCCAAGAAAGCCATAACCATGACTAGTACCACTGGAGTATCAGTAGAGCATGTATCTGAGACTTTGCCCCGTCAATTAAGTGCAACAAGAGTCTATACCAACCAACCATTGAACAAGTCAGAGTAGTCTGTGAATACACCGACGTATTCCTAGGTGAATTGCCCGGTATGCCCCCAGATCGAGATATCGAGTTTATTAATGAACTGATCCCTGGAACTGTACCCGTAGCTTAGAGACCTTATAGTATGAACCCTTCTGAATTAGTGGAGCTAAAGAAGCAACTGTATGCTGAAGGGAATATGCCCGAGAGGCAATAATAATGTGGTTATTACCGTATTCCTTATTTATGATAAATGTTTATTTTGCATGCTATAATTGTATCAATACGGAAACGTTAATACATGTGTGTTTAATAAACAAAAAAAGTTCCTAGTTATGCCTCTCTTATAAACTAGCTCGTTGATTAACAAGATGATCAAAGGTTTCCTTATCATGGACATTGGATGTTGTTAATAACGAGGTCACAACATTATTGGAATGATGTGATGAACATTCATCCGAAGTATAGCATTACGATCAAGGTCATTGTGTTTATATTTCTATAACATCATATGCAGTAGTCTTAATCCTTAGACCATGAGATCATGTCAATCACTAACACGGGAAGAGTATCTTGATAACATCAAACGTCACACAGTAACAGGGTGACTATAAAGATGCGTTCAGTGCTACGAAGGTGTTATGTTGAGGCTCATGGATCAAGAGTGGAATTTTTCCATCCCGATGACGGAGAGATATAATCTGTGCCCTCTCGGTGATATCACATTAGTTAGCTTGCAGGCAAGTGATTTGTTCACTACAATGTTATATGATGGGAACGAGAAAAGAGTACATATCGGTAACAAGATCAAACTAGGTATGAAGATACTGATGATCGAATCTCGGACATGCAATATATCGCGAGACAAAGGGATTGATTTACATGCGTATAAGGTTCACACGATCATAGAATTCATCGTTGAATGTGTGGGAGTCAGTACAGATCTCCAGGTCCCGCTGCTGATTATTGATTGTAGAGGGTCTCGATCATGTCTACATTATTCGCGAACCGTAGGGTGACATACTTAAGGGATACCAACACCATTTGGAGAAAATAGTATGCCAGAGAAAGAATTACAAAGTGTAGTACTTGTTTCACTAGCTGATGACCCACAAGTATAGGGGATGTATCATAGTACTTTCGATAAATAGGAGTGTCGATCCCAACGTGGAGCAGAAGGTGTTTGTAGCACCCCCGGGAATTAGGGTTAAACTAACCTCAGATCACCATCTAAGATAAGTTCAACACCAAACTCGGAAGATTATGGTATGATTCGGTAACATTTCAGAACACAGGGATTCAACAGCATAAGTTTAAACTCTTAGCAGAGTAAGATATTAGAGTTATTACAAACCAGAGGTCATAGACCCAACATTACATCACACAGCGAAAGCAAATTTTGTTGTTCTACACAACAACTTAGCAAAAGGCCTAAGAGGCCATAAACAAAAGCGACGTGCATCCCATAGTCCTCTGGCTGCTACCTGGGACCCCCAACTACTCGTCGATGTCAACGTAGAAGCCACCTTCAGTTGCAACCAGATCCTCTGTAGAAAAACAACAATGGCGCAAGGCTGAGTATGAGAATGTACTCCGCAAGACTTAGATAACCTAGTATCTACATGCTCTGGCTAGAAAGGCTTTCTCTGGATTTATTTTGGGGAAAGCAATCTTTATTTGTCAACAAGAGAGATAAGAGGCTCGTCTACTCAGAATCGTTTTAAAAGGGATAAGATAGCGACTTCTTCATCTTGTTCATCACATCTTGATAACCACCAGCTTTATCAGAACATCCTATCTTGGATCACCCCCTCGACCTAGAGGAAGCATCCTTAAGCACACGTGGATCAACAAGTTTTATAGTGGTTAATGTTGTCTATGATCTTAAGTCCGGTCGCCAAGTCGTTCATAACCGTGAACACGGCTTTTCGAAAAGATCTAACCCTGTAGGGATGTACCACTTTACCCACATGTACCAACCGACTCTTATTGCCAAATTATTAGCCCTCTTCCTTGGAAGGCCGGCAGAGGGTGGTTGACCACGACCTTTACCTTGCTTTCGCCGAGACCATGAGTCACGCAATAAGTATGATTCCACCGTAACGGGTCAAATCCTGAAGCCGGTACTTAAATATGTGAGGCGAGGTTGGTTCACTAGGGGCTCCATCGACCCCAAGCAACCCGGTCCACGCTTCCCTACCTGTTATGATGCACCTCCATAACCTCCTCTTTCGAAAACGTTTTCAATGCGTATGCCAGATGGAAAACCCGAACTATGTGACTCATGGAATCTACTAGGCAAGTTAGTTAGTCGAGGGGTTGTCCAGGCCCCGTGTGGAAATACGCTCGTCTTGGTTCCCAAGGTAAGAACTCAGTTCCTAGTTGTGGCGAGCATGGGACTACAAAAACCACACCCAACGCGGCCTCCCATACAAGCCTTAGCATGTTTAGTTAACTCCTTTGACGATGTCACCATCTCCTGCCTTTCTAGATTCTCCGGCATCTCTGATTCATCTTTCGGATAGATCAGACGTTGTTACTATACATGACTAAGCTGTCGGTCGCAGAAGCTCTAACAACGCTCACATGCCAAACCTAGGTATGATAGGAGCAGTGGATCAGGAGTATAAGGCTACAAAAGGGAACCAGTGTAGAAGATAGGTAGCACTAGTTACTGACAAAAGATCACATTGGAATCGTGTGCATCATAGCGAGAAGGTTATATACTTTATAAAACATAGGTTCAGAATGAGAGGCTACGCTTGCCTTGTCCGTCAGTAGACAGTTATGGATCCTCGATGTTGTTGACTTCAACCTCGGGCTCGGATCCTATCGCGAAGAACCAATACCGGAAAGAAAGTCAACAATCAAGACATGGCATCGATGCAATGCTCAAACAAATATGATTATATGACAAGTTATGTTGCATTGAAATGAACTCGTAAGGCATGCTTGACAGTTTAAACGGGGTTCCGAGGGTTAAAAACCCTAACTCGGGGAAACTCCGGAAACACATGAGAGGGTTGATTTTGTTCTCAAATTAAAATTGTCATTAAAGTTGTTGAACAATTCATGATTATAGCTTAGATAGGTAGAAAACATTTTTCTGAACATTTTGATATATTATACATATTTTTCTGACTTATAAATAATAAGTTATGAATTTTATAGGTTTATTAAAATTTTGAAATTATTAAATCAATTTATTGCGTCACTGTGACACAAGCTGACATCAGCACACACCCTAAATCATTTTATACTGAGGCTGAGCTAGCCACAGTGGCTGAACAGTGGGCCTCAGAGCCACATCGGCTTCCACGTGGTTAGGTGGGACCTGAGAAGGGGTTGGGGTATTTCTCACCGACACAGGTGCTACAAACTGTGACTGGCGGGTGGGGTCGGGTCCACGTAGACGAGCCATGTGGGCTCTCCGGAGAGCAGGTCAGCTGACAGCGAGGGACGGTGCTAGGGGATGATCTGGGAAGCACGGTTGATACGGCTCGAAGCGGAGCTAGGTCCCCGACGCTGACTGGCGGAGGAGCGATACAGAGCAAGAGGGGGCGAGATAGAGGGTCCAGGAGGACCAATGGCTTACCCTTGACCCGTGAGTGACCTCGAGGACGACGGGGGAGCTCGGGCTCGGCAGTAATGGCAATGACGAATGACATCGGTGGCGAAGAAGAATGGCTCGAGGGCGACGATTGGGGGATCCCATCCTCAATTCCTCAAGTGGGGAGGAATAGGGAAGCGAGGAGGAGCTCGGGGGCTGCTCAGGGAGGCGAGGAAAGACACGAGATAGCGGGGCAGAGCGGCGACCTCCGACTAGGGTTCGACCTTGCTGCGCAAGATAGGAAGAGAGAGGTCGCTGGAGAGGGGGAAAGTGGATGAGGGCGACGGTACGTGGCCGCGTCGTTCTTATCCACGCTCTAGGCTCGACGGACGGCCGGAGGAGGCGGAAGGGATCGATGACGCCGGTGACGACAGGAAGCTCCCTGCCTGTCTCGAGGAAGACGACGACAGGCTGGGGTGAAGGGGTACGGGCCGCACTTGGGCTGGCGTGGGCCGGTGCTGGGCCGTTGGATGCTGCAAACGTGGGGAGAGGGAGGGAGGAGGAAGATGGGCTACAGCCCACTGGCTGCTGCTACTATTTTTTTCTTAGCAAAACCCCTTTATTTTTTCTGATTTCAAAATCTGTTTTGTATTTCTTTATTTGAATCTGCTTTAACTGTTTCACAGATACAAGACTTTGTATAAATATTTGAAATATTGTAGGGCCCTAATAATCCTTTTGGGCTCCAATAATGTTGTCATTTCAAAAATTCAAAACTATTTGAATGCTTTCAAATAGAGGAGGAGGATTAGGGTTTGGTAATTGTATTCTTAAACCACACACTTGATCTCATGCAAGCATTTTATTGATTTAAACAGATGCATGCAATGCTTAGGTACAAGTTACATATATTACAAACTTGGGCAGTTACAGTGTTGACTAGTGGTATGGAGAAGGAAATCTCTGTAAATACTTAGCAAACGGATTTTTAGGGGTTTTCTGATAAAGAAACAAAACAAAGTGCAAGTAATAAAGACAATGAACAAGTGCAGCAAGTGGCCCAATCCTTTCTTAGCAAAGGACAAGCCGGTGGAAATACTTATAAGGACCAAAAATTTCTCGAGGGCAGATGGGAATTCTGTCAAGTTCTTTCGTTTCAAATAGCTGAGTACTCTTCTTTGGTGTTTTAAGTGTTATGTGGGTGAACCTGTGCTAACATACTGACCTTAAATTGAATAATACATACTTTGTGATTAAAACCCCTGCAAGCATCCGCAACTACAGGAAAGTAATTAAGATATAAACCTAACCATAGCCTTAAACTCTGAGATTCTACACTACCTTGTGCAATGGTGTCCTAACGGGGGTTCAGGTTTCTGTCACTCCTGCAACCCCACAATTAGTAGCCAAATACAAAATGCATTCCCCTACGCCCATAAATGGTGAAGTATCATGTAGTCGACGTTCACATGACACCACTAGAAGAATAGCACCACAACTTAAATACTAAATCATTGAATAATAACTCAACACAAATCCACTATTAACAACATGACTTATCCCATGTCCTCAAGAACTAAACAAACTACTCACAAGACATCATATGGATCAATATCAAAGATGATATAGTGATGAATAACAATCTGAACATAAAGAATAATCCAATGGTTCCACTCACAAGCATCAACTACAATAGTAATCAACACCAGGAAAGTTTCCCCTAAAAATAATGCAAGATCCAACACAATTGTTACAGAGGGATGGAGTGTTGATGATGGTGCTAGTGAATACGATAGTTTGGATGATGATGATGATCCCTATGAAGTCTAGCTTGATGATGGTGTTGATGGCGATGATCTCCCCTCTCCGGGAAGGAATTTCCACGGCAGAAATATGTCTGCCAGAGAGCTCTTTCTCTCTCGGTGTTTTCCGCCCTGCAGAGGCAGCGGAAATCTTTCTATGGTCGCCCCCTTGGTATTAGGGTTCCAAGAGGAAGATATAGGTGAGAGGGCGGAGTCGGAGGCTAGCCAGGTGGGCCACACCTTCCTTAGGAGTGGCCTAGGGGGACCCGCGCCTAGGGGGGTGTGCGCCCCTGTGGCCCATCTATGCCTCCCCTTCTGGCTTCCTTCGTCTTTTGGGAAAATATAATTTCCCAATATTTTTCTGGTATTTTTCTGATCTTAGCGAAATTGCACCAAAACACCTCTTTTTCCATCAGAAACATGACTCCGGCAGTCCATCCTCCAAGAATCATCCAACATGCAAAAACAGAGGAAAAGATATAAATAACACCTCATAATAAGGCACATATCAACGAATAGAGGCAAATTATGATATATAATGGTGATGCAAAATGGACGTATCAACTCCCCCAAGCTATAGAGGTCCCAACCTTTATTAAGGTAGAGATCCCTATGTTTAAAATGCTACTCCCTGGATCAATATCTAGCATCCACAGTTAATATGTAATATCAAGAAATAAAGGTCATAATACAACTTTATAACCAGGAATAAAATAATTCATTACATCTTACATAGCTCATTTGGCTATCTCATTACAATGCAGCAGAAATAACTATATAGCATGGAGTCCTTCATCTTCAAAGTTCCACAGGAAATCATGTTGGTTTTAGACTTGTAATCCTATTCAACACAATTCACTAACATCAAACAAACCTGCAACATAATAAGTTACAGCCATAAGGGTCAATATATTTGAATTGTATTGGTAAGTGACACTATGGTAGTATAGTGGAGTCTATCATCTATATTCATTTGTCTAAGTGGAGATTAGGCTTGCTTTGCTCAAAATAGGTTTTCCTTATAAGTTGAAAACACTAAGTTTTTGTTTGTCAAAATAACCCAAGGAACAACCAATAGACATTGGTGATCGTTCACCCTTGTTCACCCACAAGAATTGAATTTATAAATTGGGATGAGGAGATCCTTGATAGCTTCCATGTCTTTATGCTCAAATTGTCCATTGTCGGGGACACGGCTAAGTACTTAGATTTTACTCTCTCGAGAGGTGGTGCACTTTACCCACAAGACTCGACATGCACCGAGACAAGATCTTTCAGAAGCCTTCCCTTAGACCAAAATGGACGCGTTCCCAAACCTATCACCCCCTACCACCAACTGTCCATTTGGCTAAGTTATTGCAACCTATATGATCCAGGCCGAGCCCATAATGCCAAGTGGCTGCACTTGAAGCTTCTCAACATTTGACATCTCAAATCTCTTTGTTCCTGGGTGGCATTCAACAAGTGAGATACACTAGGGTAAGCCATAAATATGGGACCTGTGTAACCACTCAACATAATTCATACAAGTCCCATTCCACCGAGGTGATTCATTCAAATAGTTGTTTTATTAAACAAAACACAAGTCTTTGACATAGAAATATTTCATAGAATGATTATAATCCACCCTTGTTTTCTACTAGCTAAGCTAAGCATGACAGTAGTAGGAATCTTAACTTAGGAAAATTTCACTAAGGCATCATCTACTATGATTTCCCATGGCATAGCATACTTAGTCAAAATTCCATGCAAGTCCTACTTAGAAATATCACTAATGCATAGTGAAAACAATGGGACAAAAGTATGAAGCACCACTTGCCTTTTTGGTAGAGAATATAAGTTCACTCCTTGTTCTTGCAATAGTCACACTCTTCAAATTTCACTACAATTCAATGAAGGCACAAATTCAATCTAGCATTCAAACAATTTCACCACATAAAATAATGAAAACAAAATAATGCATGAAAGCATGTAAAAGTTTGTTTTATTTGGAAAGGTGGTTTCTAATTGTCTATAAACATTTTAAAATACCTTTTGGTCATTTATAAAAGTGGCAAGGTCATTTGAAAACAAGTTAGTGAAAATGGCCACTTTAAATCATTTTTGTTTTGCTAGGAATGATTTAAATCAAAGGAATATTTTCTAGTGTTTGCCGAATATATTTTTAAGCACAAATGTTAGTGTTTTAAGGTCAAATGTTTCATATTAAAACCATTTTTAAAAGTTTTTACCTATAAACCATTTTTAAATCAAAGCAATATTTTATTTTGTTGGAAATGCCTTGAAACAAGGTAATAATTTTATAGGGTTCACCAAATATATTTTAAATCTCAAAACTTGGTGTTTAGGATCAGAGAGTTTAATTCAAGTCATTTTCAAAAGGTTTCACTCAAAAATTATTTTTAAACCATAATCAATATTTTTAGTTAGCCAGAAATGATTTTATTCAAAGTAATAATTCCTAAGTGTCACAAAATATATTTTTAATTCCAAAAGTTGGTTTCTATGGTCAGTAGGTTGAAACAATCCATTTACAAAAGATTTTACCCTAAAAACAATTTTAGAATATATTTCATACACAAAATAAGCCTAAACAAGTTTCTGCAAAAACAATCAATTTTACAGAAGCAAAATACTAAACAAAGTGCATGGTTGGAAAGTATTCTTTTTACTGGTTCCATTGATATAAAATTTGTAAAAATTAGACGTGTAGATTAAAAGTTATGAATTTTGCAAGTTTAAACATCTAATAGAAATGTTTCTGTCTATTTAAATCAAAACTGTGCAACACGTCTTGTTCTGATTCGCTAGTACCGATTCGGCTGGATCGAGCATTACAGAGCATTGGATCTAAAGATATCTGTGCGGCTCATGTACCCCTTCACTTAAGTCATCTATCCTAGCCAACGGATCAAGATCCAACGGTTGATAGTACTACGACCTAAGATGGGCGGCGCTAGCGGCGGTTATGCTGTGGAGCAGCTCTGCCAGTGGTGGTACGGTGAGTACAGGAAGCACGGGAGAGGGGAAAATGATTACTGTGTTCGTCGCGTCGTGCTGAAGCTCGAGGTGGTCTCTATCGACGGAGGGGCGCAAAGTGACGACGTTAATCGCTCGCTGGAGAAGCTTCTGGCGGATGGAGCTCACTGTCGATGACAGAGGCGTTGCTACGGTGCTAGCCAGGACACGAAAACGGCAGCGTCAGTTGCGTAAGAGGTAACTGGTCACACACGTATCATCGGGAGGAAGAGGGGTGGTCAGAAGATACTGGGGAAGCTCGACGGATTTGCTGTTGACGGCGGTGGTGCTCTGTCGAAGTTGTTGTCGAGGTTACGGGGCATGCGCGAGGGAAAGGAAGGTTCTAGGAGATGCGCAGAAGGATGGGGATCCATCTCGTTTGCTCTGAGGTAGTGGGGTGGTTCGTCCTTGCCAGAATCGACCGGAAAGGTCGTCGGAGGGAGTGGGGTTTGAGGTTGCAATTGGAACGGACTAGTGTCCAAGAGGTGTTGCCGTCTGAGGGCAAAGGCAGGCGATTAAAAGGGCATGGTCAGGGGTCTGAATCAACGCGGCATTGATGTGTATTCATGACGGCAATCAAAGGCAAGAAACGGTCGGGGAGGGGGGCGTTGTCATCGCGCGAGGTTGAAGATGATGAATTGTAGTGGGACCTGGCGGCAGCGAGAGAGAGGGGGTGAAGTGGGGTCAGCAAGTCAGGGACGGTGCGGGTGCGCGTTCGATTACAAAACGTTTCGGGAGGGGGAAGAGGAGGTGGGCTGCGCTGGGCTGGTTCTTTCATTTTTTTTCTTCTCTTTTTATTTTTCCTTTTTCTTTTCTGTTTTGTTTGACTCATATGATTTAAACTCTATTTGAATTCAGGTTTTTCTCAAACCTATTCTACACTTTCACTATATTTTAGTATTGTTTAACAAAGTATTTTAAAGTCCAAATTTAGAATATTTCTTTGTATTTTCTTGGGATTTATTTAAATAGGCAATTGTTTTTATTCAAACAAGATTTTAATCATAATTTCAAACTCTTTATTTGAATTCTATTTTTTCACCAAACCTTTTTTAGTAGGTTTTATTTATTCCATATTGCAATAATTCACTTTGAAATATTTGAAATAATTTTAATATGATTTATTAACCATTTAAATTGGGAATTTGTCATTATTCAAATAAAATCAAATATGGTTTTAATCCCAGATAAATTTTTATTCAAATAATTCTTTGATTCCATTTAAGTTAATTAAATAACTTTGATTCCACTTGGCCAAATTTCAATTATTATTTTCCCATGATTTAATTAATCATTTTCATTAGGGATTTGTCTCCATTCACATGGAATTGAATTTGGTTAATGCCATATAATTTTATTTGAATATTTTATATCCCTTTATTTTATTTGGATTTTGGATTATCTTTATTCCATTTGCTTATGGATTTAATTCAAGATTTTAAATTAACTTCTAAATAACTTTCTTGGGATCTATTATTTAGGCAAATTGTCTTTATTTAAATAAAAATTCAATATTGTTCAATCCTTATGATTTTATTTAAATAATCATTTAATCCTTTTATTATTCAATAAAATTTCATTTGTTATGGATTTGGCCAAGATTTAATTTGGCTTTTAAATATTCCTTATTTATTTATTTCTTTCTTTGTCTTATAAAATCCACATCTTTTTATTTATAGATCCAAAATTGGTGATTCCAATTTGTATGATTTTATTTAATATTTGTTTATCTTTTTATATCCCTTTAGTATTATTTTTATCAAAATTTGGTATGGATTTTAGATGGGAGCTTTATTAGCTTTGGAATTTAATTTCTTTATCTTATTAAATTCAGAAGTTTTTATCCATGGCTCAACCACTTTCTATGGTTTTATAATATTTTTGTTTATTATTCTTGATCATTTATAAATGTTTGTTCACAAATTTGTATATGGATCAAATCCATAGTCTTAGGGAGATTTTGGAAATGATTTTCTTCGATTAGGGTCTTGGTTTTTGGTTTAACTTTTCCAAGTGTTTAAATTCTAAGATACATTCATTGATGAATGCATTTCACTTGATTGAAATTTGTTGGTTTCCCTTTTATTAAAAGTTTGTGCAAGATGGGCTTTGATGTTTCCATTTGGAATCAAAAAGTTTCTTTTCACCCTAAATTTCATTAATTATTTATTTTGTTTATTTATTTTTTTCACATTTCAAAATTTGGAAAATTTTGGGTTGTGACAGAAGCTTAGACCTTTGCTTGTCCCCAAGCGAAAAAGGAGCTCAATAAACATGTACATAGGTTTATGGAGTGAAGTGTGGATAAAAGAATACGGGCAAGAAGCATCACACTTACCATTACACAACTCATAGAAGAAGGCAACTCACCATTATATAACTTTGCTTGCAACAAGTATAGGAGTCACAAAAGAGATGTATAAAGATAAAACATAATTGGAATTGGCATACTTTGTTACTGGTTAGAGAACAGCTGGCAAACAGTTTCACAAAAAGCTTTTGTAGAAGTTTTCACAACAGGAGTACTCTTTGCTCAAAAAGGTTTTTCACAATGAAGGATTTCAAAGTAATACTCAATAGATAAGAGTATTGTGCAAAAAAGGAAGATAAGAACATGATTGAATAAATCACCATATGAATGCTTGAAACACAACAACTCAAATGCTTGCTGGAGATAGAGAGGAAGTAGGTTTAGTGACTCAACTCAGAAAATAGAAGAAAGGTCCCTTCATAGAGGGAAGAAGGGATTTCAAGTCATAAAGAGATTCCAAAAGATTATGGTACTTACTAGCTTTGAGCCCTCATTGCCCCTGTCATAGGCATCTTGAGATGATTATGGTTAAAGTGAACAAGGATGGAGTATATGTTTGACGAAATATAAGTTGGCAATCTCATGTCCCTTGAGTACGAGGGCCGCTCCTCATGCTAGTCAACTTTAGTCGCCGGTAAGTTCTTGTCATTGTAAGTACATGTGTATCATAAAGAACCGCCAACGGGGTACCCCTTGCACATGATATAGGAGCTATCCAATAACCAAAATGACAAGGCAAGTAGACAATGAGAATCTCAGTGACTTTTTTATTTACTATTTGCATAGATTTTTATTGAGGATACTTCACAAATTCCTCACTATGGTGATGCTGCAAGTTTCCACCATGATTAGGCATGGCTTAGGCTAGCGGCCCAGGCGTTTCTCTAACACACATACATAACTCCATGGACATACAAGCTTCATTTTTATTTCACACTGACGACATCCGGAAACAAAAGAGCATGATATACACTGGATGAGTATCCGTAAGTGTTGAAAGCGTTCCCCATAACAACACGGTTCTGCTAATCCCAACATATAGATGCAATCATATACAACTTCGATGACACAATGGTTCAAGTCTATTAGGGGCAAGAAAATAAGGTGTGCCATAAAGTTCGTGAGAGCTTTACTAACTAGTTTTCACATTACAAAATAGTTTTTAATTCGAAAGATAGATGAAGCTTGAGAATTTGCTTGGAATAGCAATAATGCTAATAGGTAGATATGGTGGACACAAATGGCACATGTTTGGGTTCAAAGGGGTTGGATGCATGAGAAGTATGCCTTCTCAAAATAGGTTTTTGGCTAGCAAGGCTGGTTAGCAAGAAAAAGAGTTGGAAGAAACAAGCACACCTACAAGTGATAAAGCCAAACATGCAATCTTCCTTGAAGGCAAAAAAGATCTTGAATAAAGAATATTAAGCTTATGGGCCAATCAAGAAAGAAAATAAATGATACAAAATACCTGTAGTATTTTTCCCTTTTTCTTTCAAACCTCAAAAGGTGTTGCTACTGACCAGAGCTCGGTTTGCTAAAACCAATTTAGATATACTTGATGCTCCCAAAGTGATGCCAATACTGATCAACAAGATCAATCATATTATATAGATTGCAAACTAAAATAAGAAGTGCAAAAATTAAAAGATGAAACTTCTCATTAATATTCCATAAAGTCACTCACACCAAGGGATACATAGATAATCAACTAAAGGATAGATATTTCCACATGCAAACCAACCTATAAGATAACTTCTCTACCAAAGATATGAATCTAAAAAGGTAAAAGATAATGATTGTGATACCGCAACACTCCCCCAAGCTTGGAACAGGCCAAGGTGATGCCAAACCTGATGATGAATTACTTCTTCGGTGGTGGTGGTGTTCTCTTGATAAGCTCCTCAACCAGTTTCCTCAAATCCTCAATTTCAAAGGTTAGAGTACGAATCAACTCTGAATTTTTCTCAATGCGGTTCATGATCATATCGGACATAGAGTCCCAGTCCTTGCTATTCTTTTCCCACTCTTCCTTCTTAGTGTGTTCCTCCCCTGCATGGTTAGAACAAGGCTAATCCCATATCGAGGGAAAGTTCCCTTTAGGCACTAGTTGGTATTGATGCTCATGTTTAAGAGTATGGAAGGGATTCTTGGTACATGGAGGAGGTGACCGTGGAGCAGGGATATGACGCGGGGTTTTCCCTCCTGTAGACATTCTGTAGGGGTTCGTAGCATGGAAAACAAAAAATTTCTACCGCATGCACACAAACAAGCCAAGGTCTATCTACTAGATTGTAGCAACGAGTCGATAGAAGAACTCACCCTCGAAGATTTCAAAGCAGTTAACGAGAGAAGATTCTCGTGGGTGATGTAGTCGTACACTTGCGAATCTCAAGATCGTGTAGACGATCCTTCCGGCGTTGCGTTCCGGCAGTGCTTCCGTAGTCGGTCACACGTTCGGTACTCGATGAAGACCTTTCGCTCCCTTGTTCTAGCAGGCAACAGAGGTTGTAGTTCTCCCTCGCGATTCCGGCAGCACGACGGCGTGGTTTCGGAAGTAGAGGGAAGATGCCGCAGGGCTTCGCCTAAGCCGGATGCGAGTTATGGTGGATTAGGGTTTCCCGGAAAACTAGGGTTTAGAGATCCGGGAAGAGGAGATGGTGTCGGAGGCGCATGGCGGCGGCGGCTCGTGGAGAGGGCATGGAACTTGTGTTGTTTGAGGCAGCCCTCCCCTCTATTTATGAGAGGGAGGGCAGCCTTGGGAGGGGTGAGTTTGAATCCAAACCCAAACCCAAGTTGGATTGAGAGAAGGACATGTTTCTTCTCCCACTAGGAAACCATTGTTCCAGTTTGACTTTTCAAACTTCCCGTTTGACTTTCAATTTAGAGCTTTATTTCTCTCTTGAAAATACCAACACCAATTGATCTTGGACATGATCCAATCATTCCACTTACCCATGACACATTCATGGACCATTCTCCTTTCGGACTGGTGAACCTTCTAGACCCTTCTAGAACCTTTCCGATGAAATCATCGGAAACTTTCCCGAACTCCGAAATAGGACTTTCCTTATATGAATCATATTCTCCGGACCATTCCGGATCTCCTCGTGATATCCCGAATCCCATTCGAGACTCCGAACAACATTCGGTATCCCTACTAACATTCCATATCTACTAAACAACATCAAATACTTAAGTGTGTCTCCCTACGGTTCATGAATTATGCGGACATGACCGAGACACTTCTTCGATCAATAAACAATAGAGGAATCTAGAAATTCATATGGCTCCCACATATTTCTACGATTACTTTGCGATCGAATGAACCACTTACATACGATACCAATTTCCCTTTGTCTCACGATAGTTTACTTATCCGAGGTTTTGATCATCGGTATCTCTGCATACCTAGTTTAACCTCGTTACCGATAAGTACTCTTTTCTCGTTCCCGTGGTATGTGATCCCTTGTGAGCCAGTCACATGCTTGCAAGCTAATTGGATGACATTCCACCGAGAGGGCCCAGAGTATATCTATCCGTCATATGGATGGACAAATCCCACTCTTGATCCATGTGCCTCAACCCATACTTTGTGAATACTCAATGTCGTCTTTATAGCCACCCAGTTACGGTGTGGTGTTTGACGTCATCAATGCATCCTTCCGGTGATGGTGATTAGCATGATCTCATCACTACTAGGAAAACGTCCTTTAGTGGCGCACCTGAAACCATCATCTGTGGCGCACCTGCAGTGCGCCACGGGCCTTGCGCTACGGCTATCTCTCAGCCGTGGCGCACTGCCTAGTGCGCCACGGTTGTGTAGAGATAGGCGTAGCGCACCTCCTAGTGCGCCACAGAAGTTTGGCATGGTGCGCTACCCCTTGGATCTTCTGTGGCGCACTACCTAGTGCGCCACTAAACATCCATGGTGCGCTTTAGGTGTAGTGCGCCACATAAGGTAGACCATGTGCGCCACAGATGTATTTTTTGTTTTTTTTTTTAATTTCCAAGCCAGATTATATACAATATTACAGCAGATATACACACACAGATACAAGATATACAATTATATATATAAATACTCAATATGAAAAACAAGATTGAAACAAATACATATAGATAAGTCTCATACATGAATACATAGTCTAAGTTACATTGTTTTGATCATGTTACAAAGTAGTAGTTGGTGACATGCGAATACATGTGTCGATCGAACAAGTTAGAGCTCGGAAGCTCGCCTAGACATCTAAACTAGCTAGCTAGACACAAACGCGGGATAAATAACCAAAGAAGATAAGCATGATCACCGCCACGACAAAGGTGTAGGTCTTCATCCGGTTCCTTGTCCTAACTACCGCTAGATAGCGCGTGTATCTAGCTTCCGCCTCCGCCATAGTGTTGTACCCTTTGTAGCTATTGCCGTTGAAACGGTGCACCTGTCTCCGGCAGTCTTCCCAATCATCATAGACTCCGGGAACCCGTCCCTTGTACACGACGTACCACGTCATCTACAAGTTGACAATAATAACTAACCGGTGATTGAAAAAACATGTATAATTAAAGTCGCATATGAAGATACACTTATAGAAAGTACTCTTAAATCAAAAAGAGCAAACTCAAAAAGCATGCCTCATATATAACTAGGTTGTTGGACACAGGAATATGCTTATGACGGGACTGTTAGCCAAGTAGGATGCACAATTCCTGGACTTGTGCGTATCACAAGGCTAACAATCCCGTCATAGCACATTCACATATATATTGTGCCACGACATTTCAATCATCGGCATATTCTCGAAAAAGACAAAAATAACTCGAAAAGCATGCCTCATATATAACTAGGTTGTTGGACACAGGAATATGCTTATGACGGGACTGTTAGCCAAGTAGGATGCACAATTCCTGGACTTGTGCATATCACAAGGCTAACAATCCCGTCATAGCAAATTCACATATATATTGTGCCACGACATTTCAATCATCGGCATATTCTCGAAAAAGACAAAAATAACTCGAAAAGAATGCCTCATATATAACTAGCTAGGTCGTTGGACACAGGAATATGCTTATGACGGGACTGTTAGCCAAGTAGGATGCACAATTCCTGGACTTGTGCATATCACAAGGCTAACAATCCCGTCATAGCACATTCACATATATATTGTGCCACGACATTTCAATCATCGGCATATTCTCGAAAAAGACAAAAATAACTCGAAAAGCATGCCTCATATATAACTAGGTTGTTGGACACAGGAATATGCTTATGACGGGACTGTTAGCCAAGTAGGATGCACAATTCCTGGACTTGTGCATATCACAAGGCTAACAATCCCGTCATAGCACATTCACATATATATTGTGCCACGACATTTCAATCATCGGCATATTCTCGAAAAAGACAAAAATAACTCGAAAAGAATGCCTCATTTATAACTAGCTAGGTCGTTGGACACAGGAATATGCTTATGACGGGACTGTTAGCCAAGTAGGATGCACAATTCCTGGACTTGTGCGTATCACAAGGCTAACAATCCCGTCATAGCACATTCACATATATATTGTGCCACGACATTTCAATCATCGGCATATTCTCGAAAAAGACAAAAATAACTCGAAAAGAATGCCTCATATATAACTAGGTTGTTGGACACAGGAATATGCTTATGACGGGACTGTTAGCCAAGTAGGATGCACAATTCCTGGACTTGTGCATATCACAAGGCTAACAATCCCGTCATAGCACATTCACATATATATTGTGCCACGACATTTCAATCATCGGCATATTCTCGAAAAAGACAAAAATAACTCGAAAAGAATGCCTCATATATAACTAGCTAGGTCGTTGGACACAGGAATATGCTTATGACGGGACTGTTAGCCAAGTAGGATGCACAATTCCTGGACTTGTGCATATCACAAGGCTAACAATCCCGTCATAGCACATTCACATATATATTGTGCCACGAAATTTCAATCATCGACATATTCTCGAAAAAGACAAAAATAACTCGAAAAGAATGCCTCATATATAACTAGCTAGGTCGTTGGACACAGGAATATGCTTATGATGGGACTGTTAGCCAAGTAGGATGCACAATTCCTGGACTTGTGCATATCACAAGGCTAACAATCCCGTCATAGCACATTCACATATATATTGTGCCACGAAATTTCAATCATCGGCATATTCTCGAAAAAGACAAAAATAACTCACACTTGTCGTCCGAGAACCAAAGAGTAAGCAAAAAAACCAAAGAGTAAGCAAAAAAACCAAGCATTGATTGATATATAATAATAATAAGAAAAATAAGTAAGCGGTGATTCATAAACCTAATAAGATAAGTACACTTGTCGTCCACACACACACACAAAGGTCATCTATAGTTTGCAACTACAACTAGGCCAACATCAAGCCTTCTGGCTCGGCTTAGGGAACGGGAGGACGCCTTTTCTCGTCATGAACTTCCTATAGTCACCCTGCATCTCTAGGCGATCTTCTATGTCACGGTTATTCGGGATATTTCCTCCGTAGAAGACCCCCCCCCCCCGAAGTCATGACATCACGAAAGATGATTGCCCCAAACTGCTGCTGGATGCGATACATCTCTTGTCTAATATCCGAATCATTGATCTTGGCCTTTGCTTCGGCCCACTGTTTGAGATGATCTGGCAGCGTAGAATTCTGCTGGTCAAGTAGGAACGCACTCATGTGATGGAGTGCGTAGTAGGCTTCCTTCTTACTGTTTTCTGGCTGCTTCACGCAGGGGAACTCTGTTACGTGGTTGAAGACGTGCCTGCCGAACTTGACCTTCTTACGCACGAAGCTGGTGCCTTCCGTCGAGGCAAAGCCAGTGAGAGCATCATCCAGAACTTCTTTGATCTTGTCGTAGTTTTTCTTCTTTTCTAGACTCCCCGAGTCGAAATACGTGGCGTGGGAATGCTTCGGCGATAAGGAGATGAGCGTGCAGTGTTCATCTCTGGGCAAAAAATTCAAATAGAATGTGTTGAAAAAAGAATGATGATGATCTAATAAAGCGGATTTGTTTACTTCGTTCCCATGATAATTTGTGTTCTGATACTTAGCGGGGAACTTGTATCTTGCGTGCAGCTTCTCGAAGAGGAGTGTGCGCAAGTGGCCATTATCTTTATGCCGGAGATTCTCGGTGTTGATCGAGATGGTTGTCCGGGTGATCGCCGCCACTTGCCCACCGTACCCTTTGACGACAAGGGCGGGCTCCAAAGGAACCCCTGATGGGCTCACTTCGGTAATTTCCTCCCTGACCGTGCCGACCGTGTTCGGGCGCCGGTCCTTCGGCTTCTTCTTCTTCTTAGGAGGGTTGCTACCACTCCCTGTGCCCTCTCCGCCATCAGTGGTTTCATGGTCCGCCGTTCCTTCGGCTTCTTCCTCCGCGTCTTCCATCTCATCATCCTCGCTCTCCTGGGGATGGTATTCTTCATCGTCTTCTAGCCGCTGGGCCGCCTCCCAGAATGTCAATTGTTTATTCGGAGGTCTGAGTTCTCCTTCAGCGCTGATGCGCTTAGAACATCCAGCCTCGTCGTTGTCGCACATCTTTGCACTAATAAAAAACAAATAATTGGTTAAATGCACGGAAAAATCCGGCATGACCTTTGCTAATTCTCTTAAACTAGGAGTGCCCGATTTCTGCCGAAACGGAAGTTAATCAACATTCCGGCAAAAATCGGGACTCGTTTCATACAAGAACCTGCATACACACATAATAAAGTTCTTCATATACAAGCACAAGCACAATTTCAAGTGCTACAATTATATCACCACAGATTATATCAACTGTCATTGATGACATCAAGCAAATACATGCAGATTATATATAGCACCTGTCATTATATGACATCAAGCAAATACAAGTTTATATGATAATAAATATGACAGCAAGCAAATACACAACCGCGACAAAGAAGCAAATACAAGTTTATATTCACACATTTGGTTCAACACATATTCATTTTATATATTCACTGCAACATATTGTTTGCAGTAGTGCCTTTTCAGCTCTACTAGACCATCACCAGGATCAGTACTAAAACCATACTATTCATAATTTGCATGATCACTCATGTAAGTAAAATACTCATGATTTTATTGACTGCCCAACTATGGAGGAGTTTCCTCCTGAATAGCCATCTTTGTACTTGGGGCTAGGCTTAATCAGACATCACAGAGTGTATTTATGGTGAAGCATCATGTGGCCCTAGTGTCAATTTTATATATGTCAAATTACTTCTAACTGCATCAGTGCTACTGCTGTACTTCTAACTGCTTTATGGTGATGACCCCTATTTCGTAAGTTCCACTATTTCATGATGACCCAATTATAGTGGTGGCAAACGAGCTAATATCCCAGGAAAACAAGTTTAGTGCACCAATTCACACACCATGCTTCCAAACCATAAACCGGCATCACCTAAAATCTGTCACCACTGCCCAATCAATGCAGCTGAACCAGGCTATTCGAGACCACATACACTGGGCCTAATTATTTTATCAAGCATATATACAATAGAAGAACCTAACCTAAACCTCTAACCTGAATCTTGCTACTCTGAACCTAACCTTCAGCTTGCTACTCTTAACCTTGGCATGTGCTTGACTAGTAGAGGAGCAAACTACTGCATCCAGACTTAACTACATCTGAATGAGACCTCATACAAACACGACGGCAATGGCAACATCAAGTGATGATTAAGCACCAACAATTAAAATCTAGAGCAGATGAGCCATTGTTTCCCAATTCCCCGTCCCTAAGTAGAACCCAAAGCTCTAGATTTCTAAATTTGGCCAAGTAGAACCCAAAGCTCCAGATTTTATGACACTAGCATCTACATTGCCTCGACAGTAACATGTCTTAGATCATGGGTCATTTATCTACTTGTGAAAGATAACAGTATGCCCACTGTATGATGAAAGTAACATGTTAGGCCAAATTTTATCTAACATCCAATCGACCATCAAGATTTATCTAACACAGTGGAAGATCACTGTAAGCTCACTGTCAAACATAATGTCAATTCTTAGCTACTTGGTACCTGTTTAGTTCTTCATTTTTGTTACTGATCTAGCCAAATGTTCATGTTCTGTTACTGTATGTTGTGTTACAGAAAATTCCCATGGACTTCTCTGAACTCCCATGGCCATCTCATTTTGTCAGACAACCACCAATCAGGTGCTAACCCTAACCCTAACCATTGCTAACCCTAACCATCAGAGGCATCAATTGAATCATCAGGTGCTAACCCTAACCATTGATCGAGGAGAGAGGAAGAGAAGGAGAGAGGAGAGGGGCGGCACTCACCTCTGAGATGAGGACGACGAGGGCTGGCGGACGAGGTAACGAGGACGACGAGCCGACGATGAGGACGACGAGCCGACGATGCAGGAACCTCGCCGCCACCAACCGCCGCATGGGCAAGGCGGCCTCCTCCTCCTCCTAGCGTGGCGGCCTCCTCCTCCTCCTGGGATGCGGCGGCCTCCTCCTCCTGGGATGCAGCGGCGGCGCGTCGTCAATGGGGATGGGGACGATGCGGGAACCTCGCCGCCACCAACCGCCGCGTGGGCAAGGCAGCCTCCTCCTCCTCCTAGCGCGGCGGCCTCCTCCTCCTCCTGGGATGCGGCGGCCTCCTCCTCCTGGGATGCAGCGGCGGCGGCGCGTCGTCGATGGGGATGGGGACGATGCGCGGAGGGACTTAGACGATCTAGCTGTGTCTGAGGACGATGGGGAGGGCGTGGCTCAACTAGTCCTACCCACTTAGGCGTAGCGCACCCTGGCCAAGTGCGCTACGGTTATCCGTAGCGCACTTGGCCAGGGTGCACTACGCCTAAGTGGGTAGGACTAGCTGATAAGAGGGCTGCCACCCCGATAGTTACCACTAGCTCACCTTATCCCACTGGTTCCAGCCACTCCTTTATTCTATAAACCTGTGAGCACCTAGGTTCGAATCCTGGTGCCCACCTTTTTTATTTTTATTTTATAAATATTTTTAATTGTTCCAAAAAATGCCCAAAAATGGTGATATATGCCATACAAGTTTTGTTTTGTTTTCAAAATACTTTTAAATATTCCAAAAATGCCCAAAAGTAGTGATATATGTCATAAAAGTGTTACAAATATGATTCAAAGTATAACTAAATTTCATAATACTTTGTCCATGAATATTACAATCTTTTTCGACCACGCGTTTTACAATATTTTTTGAGATAGCGTTTACAATCTTTTTTCCCTTCTTTGTCGCGGTTGAATAATTTAGCCCCGGAACTTTAATGTTTCTTCTTTCGAACGGGCTACCTTTTTTGGGTAGGGTTGTCCTTTTTCTTCTTGTGATGTATGTTGCTGCATCGTAGTCGTCGTCATCTTCAATCTTTGGATCGTCGTACTGGTCGAAGTCTTGCTCGTTGGCGACTCCATCCATTCCGATGATGTTTCTTTTTCCTCTCCTCACGACAACACGGCTAGGCTTTGTCGGGTCGGTAATGAAAAAACATTGGTCCACTTAGGTAGTCAGTACCCACGGTTCATTTTTCGCGGCCACGTTTGCACCGGCGGCCTTGGATTTGGCTGCTTCGGGTATAACCATGGTTGTGAAATACCGGTCTTCTCTTTCGACGCTCTTTGCCCATCTGACACGGAACATCGGCACCTTTTCTCCACAGTAGTCGAGCTCCCAGATCTCCTCGATTCTTCCGTAGAATCTTTCCTTCACGTTGTCATCGGTGTAGAATTCCGACGTTACGCCTGAGTTCTGATAATCACACTTGTTGTCCTTTTCCTCCGTGTAGAATGTGTAGCCGTTGATATCATATGCCTGATAGGTCACCAGGTTTTGCATCGGTCCTTGCGACAAGGTGAATATGATCTTTTCCGTGTTAGAAGAATACGAGCGCGGGGGATTATCAAGGAGCGTCTGCCTAAACCAACGCGTGAAATCTGAGTTGTGCTCTTTGATTATTTCTCCCTGCGTCCTCTGTATGCCCCGGTCACTGTACTTCTTCTCGATTAACCTTTTGTGCTTCTGTACCCAAGGATCGACCAGTTCTAAATGCTGTAGCGCGACGAGGTTTGCTCGATCAAAGTCTGCGCGTCGAAAATCGAAGTCTGCATGCAGTATGCGATGACCCTCTCGGTGACCAGATCCGTCGAGCTTGCCAAGGTGTCTGTTGACGGGAAGACCGACAGGGTTCTCGATGTCTAGATAATTCGTGCAGAAAGAGATGCACTCTTCGGCCAGAAAGCCCTTGGCTATGCTTCCATCTGGACGGGACCTGCTGCGAACGTATCCTTTGATGTGTCCGTTCATCCTTTCGAACGCCATCATGCTGCGGAGGAACATCGGCCCGAGTTGTGGCCGTTTCAGAGCAGAGGGGGGCATGCGCTTAGGCGTAGCGCACCAGGCACACGTGCGCCACAGATGACCCTAACAACCAGGCCCTGGCCCACACACATCTGTGGCGCACTATAGTCATGTGCGCCATGGTTGTTCTAGTTACTAGTAGGACACTGCCCACAGGTGAGCCACGCCTGTTTTAGCCGTGGGGCACTTCAATCATGTGAGCCACGGATGTGCTGATTACCTATAGCTGTTTTCCTAGTAGTGCATGGTCGAAGGAATTAGGTTACTATGTATCAGAAAGCTTATAGAAATTGAACTATTTAAAATGACTTGATCTTTATGCTACGCTTATCTATAGGAGTATGTCTGTCATACCATTCTCCTAATGATATGATCTTGTTGTTAACAACATCTCAATGTTCATGATCGGGAAACCACGATCGTCTATTAACCAATAAGCTAGTAATTTAAAGAGGCTTTACTACGGACTCTATTTTAGCTTACAAATCACACAATTATTAATGTTTATGTTTAATACTGTTATAGCATGAATGTAAACATTTATCATAAACACAAAGACATAATAATAACTACATTTATTATTGCCTCTAGGGCATATCTCCAACACATCCGTGCTATCCTCCTAAGCTTGGTAGGTTTTGCCACCACTCCAATGCTTGTGATGGTAGCATAGTTGTCCGGATGCTCGTCCTCCTCCATGTCTTCCTCATCCCCTACCAAAATCTCCTCCTCCTTGGGGCTTTGAAGATTATCTTCCTCGGGCTTCTTGCCTTTGTCATTGGCAGAGACCATGGTGCTCTAAACTTGATAAGATTTCCTTATAGAAATAGATCGAAACGAAAACACGAAAAGAACATGATGCACGAACCTCAGGGAACCTGGGGTTATATTATGAAGTTTCAATGGATAAGGAAGGTACTGGTATGAAAACGAGGCGGAGACAGATCTCGGGTGGCTCACATCCCCCTCCAGGCACGACCAGCTGGGGCCCGCGCCTGGGTGGGTGTGGCCACCCCGCCCTCCGTTTCCTACTATTTTTTGTTTCGTAGCCTTGCATATATAATAAAAACATCAAAAATATAAAAATATTAGGCTTCACGAACCTTCTATTTTCACCACTTTTACCTATTCAAAGACGAACTCTGTAGACTCCTTTCCTCCTTCTCTTGGAATTTTTTTTCATGCAAGGCATTGCACAAACCTTAATGGAACATTAGTGTAGTAAAAAATAACAAACCTTTAGGTTCACACTTCAACTTAAATCCATCAAAACAAAGGCTTCTGTAAGAGGCAAATGAAAATGATGGCAAAAATCCATCAAAACAGACCAGCAGGTAATGATTGATTTTTTCGAAAACCATCTATTGCTCAAATCAAAAAGTGCAAAACAAATGAAAGTTAGGTAACAACATGGAGAACAAGCAGATAAAAATACAGCTCCATCCGAAGTACTGAGCTCCTTCACGAATTTTTACAATGCAGCACAAAAATATGTCCCAGGCAAGCCACTTTTCACAACTCCTATACTTCTCAAAAGTAGTTAAACTTGACACAAAAACCAAAACAAAAAGGATAAGGAGCGGTTATTACTGAGGTAACAACTTCCAAGACTTAACCAAACTCTTGGGTTATCTCCCAACAAGTACTTTTCTTTAATTCCTTTAAGTTAGGCTTGAAAGTTTCAAAGATGCTCACAAAGGAGATATATATTTGAAGTGAAAGAGAGCATCAAGAAGCAAATAACCAATAAATTTGAGTCTAACCCACTTCCTATACATGGGGGTATCATGAGAAAACAAATTGTTGAAACAAAAAGCTACTATCACAGGAAGACAAAACAAATGCAACTTCAAAGCTTTCAACATAAAACTAGGAAACTTAACATTATTGAGATGCATAAAACCATGTTTCCCTCTCTCCTAATAACTTTTAGTAGCACTTTTATTAAAGTTGACAATATAACTGTCACTGTCAACAACTTTATCATCAGATTGAGCATACTTACAATCACCAAAAAGAGGTCCAAGGTCATAAACCGGATCAACAGAAGCAAGTTGTTCCATCCTGAAATCTTTATTAGGCAAGCTATTTTCACAAGGAGCTTTAGAAAATTTGGAAAAGTTAAACTTATAAGAATTTGCATAAAACTTAATCAAAACTTTTTCCTTTTTACAAACTATAATAGCTCCACAAGTGTTCAATAAGGATCTACCAAAAATAATAGGGAAAGTTTTGTTAGGTGTTGAATTAAGCACTAGAAAATCAGCAGGATACTTAATCTTACAGCAGAGGACCTCCACATCTCTTACAATGACAATGGGATAGACTGTCTCTCTATTAGCAAGGTGAATAACCACATCAATGTCCTCAATCTCACAAGAACCAATTTCATGCATAATTTCCCTGTAAAGCTCACAAGGAATAACACTAGAACTAGCACCAATGTCACATAAACCATAATAGCAATGATCACCAATTCTAACAGAAAGCATAAGGACACTAGCTTTTCTAGCTTTCCTAGGATGACAGACAATATTAGAAGAGTCTTCACAGAAGACAATATGCTCATCCTCTATATTTCTAGTGACAAGATCTTTCACAATAACTACCACAGGTTCAATATTTATTTGATCATTAGGTTCCACAGTTTTATTTGTACCCTTGCTATTCGCACTAATCATCATAGAATACTCCTTTACCTTAGTTGGGAAAGGTATTTTCTCAACATAAGGTTCAGGCAAAATATGATCAATAGTACAACCTTCGGTATTTCTAACAGGAACATGATTAATAACATATTTATAAGGTGCATGGTACTTGTTCCACTTCTTTTTGGGAATTTCTATGTAAGAGGCAAAGGCCTTAAAACAATTGGAAATACTTTGGGAGTCAAGAACAAACTCATTACTAATATCACGGAAGTCATCAGTTCCCATAAATGGTTTAATGCATTCATAATCATAGTTTATACCTGACTTTATTCCCTTGTCATTCTCCCAAGCTGTAGTGTTCTCTTGAATACGGTCTAGGAGATCCCATTTAGCTTTTTCCTTCATACGTGTGAATGATCCAGCACAAGAAGCATCTAGTAAATCTTTATCATGAAGAGAAAGCCTAGCATAAAAGTTATTGATAATAATATTGTTAGGGAGTTCAGGAATACGACATTTAAGCATTAGTAACTTCAATCTCTCCCAACCTTGAGCTGTTCTCTCTCCATCACGAGGCCAAAAGTTGTATATCAGATTTCTATCCTTATGAATCTCACTGGGAGGATAGAATTTAGAAGAAAAGAGAGATTCCATTTCCTCCCATTCCATGGATTGTCCATTCTTCAGCAGCTTATACCATTCTTCAGCTCTCCCTTTCAAGGATATAGAGAGTAACTTCTTCTTCACATGTTTAGTTGTGATACATGCACACTTAAACAACCCGCATAATTCATGGATAAAAAGCAAGTGATCACCAGGATGAACAGTTCCATCCCCAAAATAATAATTATCCATAACGCGATCAACAATACTTGTAGGTATCTTAAATTGATCTATCTCAATAGGTGGTGGTTCATCTACTACCCTAACAGTGGTATTATTTTTCCCAAACAGAAAACCAAGTGGGTTATCCATATTGGAAACAAAGTAACAAACAGAAACAAAAGAAATACTCACAGTAGACGTTTCTGTTACCAGTTCCACTCTTCAATAGCGCTTCACTCCCCGACAACGGTGCCATAAAATAGTCATGATGACCCACAAGTATAGAGGGGGGTAGTACTTTTGATAAATAGGAGTGTCGATGCCAACGAGGAGCAGAAGGTGTTGACTAGTGGTATGCAGCATGAAATCTCTGTAAATACTTAGCAAACGGATTTTTAGGGGTTTTCTGATAAAACACCAAAACAAAGTGCAAGAAATAAAGACAACGAACAACTGCAGCAAGTGGCCCAATCCTTTCTTAGCAAAGGACAAGCCGGTGGAAATACTTATATGGACCAAACGTTCTCGAGGACACATGGGAATTCTGTCAAGTGATTTTGGTTCAAATAGCTGAGTACTCTTCTTTGGTGCTGTAAGTGTTATGTGGGTGAACCTGTGCTAATTTACCGACCTTAATTGGACTAATACATACTTGTGATTAAACCCCCTGCAAGCATCCACAACTACAGGAAAGTAATTAAGATATAAACCTAACCACAACCTTAAACTCTGAGATTCTACACTCCCTTGTGCAATGGTGTCCTAATGGGGGTTCAGATTTCTGTCACTCCGGCAACCCCGTAATAGTAGCCAAATACACAATGGATTCCCCTAGGCCCATAAATGGTGAAGTATCATGTAATCGACGTTCACATGACACCACTAGAAGAATAGCACCACAACTTAAATACTAATCCATTGAATAATAACTCAACACAAACCACTACTAACAACATGAATTCTCCCATGTCCCCCTCCAGAACTAAATGAATTACTCACAAGAAATCATATGGATCAAGATCAAAGATGATATGGTGATGAATAACAATCTGAACATAAAAAATAATCATATGGTTCCACTCACAAGCATCAACTACAATAGTAATCAACACTAGGAAAGTTTCCCCTAAGAACTAATGCAAGATCCAACACAATTTTTATAGCGGGATGGAGTGTTGATGATGGTGCTGGTGGAGATGATGGTGTGGATGATGATGATGATGATGACCCCGATGATGTCTAGCTTGATGATGGTGTTGATGGTGACGATCTCCCCTCTCCGGAAAGGAATTTCGCCGATAGAAATCTATCTATCGGAGAGCTCTATCTCTCTCGGTGTTTTCCGCCCCATAGAGGTGGCGGAAATCTTTCTGTGGTCGCCCCCTTGGTATTAGGGTTCCGAGAGGAAGATATAGGCGAGAGGGCGGTGTCGGAGGCCGACCAGGTGGGCCACACCTACCCTAGGAACGACCTAGGGGGGACCCGCGCCTAGGGGGGTGTGGGACCCCTGTGGACTAGCTACGCGTCCCGTTCTGGATTCCTTCGTCTTCTGGGAAAATATAATTTTCCAATATTTTTCAGGTATTTTTCTGATCTTCGCGAAATTGCATCAAAACACCTTTTTTCCATTAGAAACCTGACTCCGGCTGTCCATCCTCCAAGAATCATCCATCATGCAAAAATAGAGGAAAAGACATAAATAACACATCATAATAAGACACATGTCAATGAATAGAGTCAAATTACGATATGGAATGGTGATGCAAAATGGACATATCACTAGACACCGGAACTGTTTCGGTTGAAATTGCTGAAACTGGTTCTACATGTGAAATTGAAATATTGTAAGGGGTTTTATGTGAATGTTTGTTAATACAAGTAATTAGAAAATTATGAATAAATAAATAAAAGATTTTTATTTAATGAGAGATTGCATTAAATTTGGTCAAAATTTAATGGAGGTGAGTGGAATTTTGAGTGGGTGGGTATTTATGTGAGTGGGAGCTCCACCCACATAAATGTGGAAGAGGTGGGGGAACCTCCATGGCTGCCACGCCATGGGAGGGGTCTGCCCCCTCTCCCTATAGAAGTCACCCCACTCCCTCCTCTCATCTCACACCTCCTCGTGAAGGATCTCTCTCCCCCTTTAGAATTTCCCCATGGTCTCGGATGAGCGAGATACATGTTCCCGGTGGCTTTTTGTAGAAGGATTTGTTGCTTCCGCAGATTCGCTAGAGAAAGGGCACGGAGGTTGTCGGGATACCCCGACGTGTGTGCGATCACGGATGCACCACTGCTTTGCGATGCTGGACTAGATGGTGTTGGACCTGCTGGACCGGATGGACTTCTTCTCGTTCTTGAGATCGGCAAGCGTTCGACTACATCATCCACGAGTACAACCTCGTTAATGCTATTCGGTCTTCAAGGGTATGTATTCTATGGATGTATATCCACCTATTGCTTGTATCTAGTAGATAGATCTTGGTACATAGTTTTTCCCATCGTAGGAATTTTTTGTTTTCTATGTTGCGAACCCTTCAGATGCTATGCTGGAAATAGGTTTGATTCAACCAAGTGCGTCTCCATGGATGAAGTGACCCATCATACCACTGCACGATGTAGTACAGTATAGTCGTTGACATAACACCAATGAAACACCGTTCACTAGTATTAAATCCCTCAGAATAGTACAACAGAAACATAGCAGGTCCAAGACATGACTATAGGTTACAACTCAACTCTTTACACGAGATCCAGAGTACACTCTAGGTTAAAGAGAGAGAAAGAAACTTCTTACGAAGAAGAATCAGGAATAAATAACTCATAGCTACCATACTTATAAAACTAATAGCTGAACTACTAGGCTTGCATTGCTGATATTGCAATACTCTAAAGAAGTAGGTTCTATGGTTAGAAATTCTACTCTTATCTAATCAGCAACTTCGTCTTCACTTGATTTGATGTATATGCTGACTTCCTTGACTTCATTGAAGAGCTTTACCTTTTGATGATGATTCCTCGAGCATAACTTGATGTAGACGTCGTCTATACTGGCTTTAGAACCTAGAAAGGGTTAAGAAGATACTTTGAGTACGAGCGTACTCAACAAGTTCACTAGAAAAGGAGTGCTTGATGCACTATAACTACAGCCACAGACCATAGGTCGTAGGCAATGCAGGTTTTCGTAAACATTTCTTCAAAGGTTGTTTTTATCCTAAAAAACTATGTCCGTCAGCCTTCACGGGTTTACCAGAACTTTCATGGAGTTCCTTTCCCGCTGCGTTCGCAGCTCCTTCCCGGAATAGGGAGTAACAAGTTACAGTTCTTACACTCTACAGAGGTGCGTCACTTTACCCATGAGAGATCTTAGCTTTGTTGCACATCCGAATTGCAGGTTCGTTCACACTTCCTTGGTGTGAGGCCCAGACTAAGATCCAAGAAAATCACTACCTTCTCCGTGACATCGCATGTCTCCTTGGTGTATGCCAGCCCACCTATTGAATTACGGCAATGGCAGTACAGACCGTTCAGATGCTGAAACTATCGTGGGACGTTGAGGGCTCCCACCCATATGCTGCATATCCTCTACGAATTACCATAAATAATATGCACGCTACGAGTGATAACAGCCACGACCCGCACACCCAGCTCTATGCGAGAGGGAAAAGATACAGCTGACTTCTCCGTCCCATTCCCAATCTCATGGTCAATGCGTGATATACGGCGCAAGAATCACTAGCGACATTGGTTGTTAAGTCCTAGGTAATATGTTCCTTTACCACCGGAACTATTATAGTAGGTTATTACCTCATGGTAAATAACGTACAATCACATTATTATGAAAATAGTGTTTTCTGACATTTTTCAAATGCAGGTGATGAAAACACTGGATTTGTAAAATACTTTACTGAAAATAATTAAAGGACATGAGCAAGTGTGAACTTGCCTTTTGTGATTGCAAGATTATGCACTCACAGTCTTCAAGACATTATAAGATCCAATAGCTGAAATCTGCATCATTGGTCCGGTAAGGACTAATGTTTAAAGAAGCAATATGCTTTTATGCATAAGTAATGTAATGCACGTTGATAAACGCGAATCCCGAGAATAACGTTGTTCTAGGTTTTGGATACTGGAAAGGTTTCCTTGGAATGTGTTGCCCTTTTAGATTAAGTTTCACACTTGTGCTTCTTATTAAGGCTTGTGAGTGTGTGGTAAATAACATGTAAACATAATGGCATAGAACAATAAGATATAATAATGATATGTGCTACTTAAGGACTGCTTATATGTGAATTATCTTATCTTCAAGTTTTAATTTGCAAGTGATGACATTTATAAGTAATGTGATTGTGATTAGTTTTCATCTGTTTTCTAAAGTGGCAAAAAGTATAACATTTGAAGAAAACATTTCTTTTCTAATGTCTAAACAATCTTTGTGGTTAAGTAAATGTGGTCGATTATTGTTTGTGCTTGCTTGAATAGTTTGGACTTGAGATTCTTTATGACTTAATTATAACAGACCAAAGTTAACTATAAAACACATAACAAAGTCTTTTGCATAGTATTAAAGTATTATAGACTAAAGTTAACTTTAAAGTATGTAATAAAGTTTTTAGCATTATACTTAAACCTTGTTTACTCCATAATGTTTCTTTAAAGTTACTTAAGAATGGTTATACTTTTTTTGGTAGTGGTTCCTTAATTTTATAATGGAATAGAAACTTCTATCTCTTTATAAAGGTGTGCTTATGATTTGTAATCAAGGTAGTAACAATACTTAACTATTTATGGACTCAATATATTGTTTTAATTTGTTTACAAACTTGTGGTTAAAGTAAAGGAATAAGTTTTATGTCCCTACAAATTATTCTTGAAGATTTTATATTTGATAAGGATTCTTTTTTTAGAAATATTCTACACTTATGGTTGAATGATAATTCAATAAAATTGTATTTAAGATGTGTTAAACCATTTTTACTTCATATTATCAATATTTAAGACTAATAATATTTATTAGACTTAATTGGCTATTTTTAGAAATATTAGCCAATTTTTTTACCTTAATATGAATTATTAATTAAGGAAATAAGTTTAAATTCAAGTTATTAAGTTGTTCAAATGTTTATTTACCTCAAAAGTGGAATATTATATTTTAACATGTAAATATTATTTTTATGATCATTTTGGTATATTATATTTATTTTTATGATTTATAAATAATAAGATATGATTTTTATAATATTTAATACCTTATAATTACTTAATAAAAAATAAATGTTTAATTAATTGGAATAATAATGTATGATTATAGTTTTAAATTATATTTCTAATTTTTCTAACATTTTCGGTATTTTAGTTATATTTTTAGGATTCACCAATATTAAAAGATGAATTTTCAAAATAGGTAATAGACAAGGATTTATTACTTAAAATATTAAAAACCTTTCTGATAGTCTTTTTAATATTTTTCTAGTGTAATATATTTATTCAAGATCTTAAAAATTATTTTTATTTATTTTTAAGTATTAATCTTATGTTTATAAAATTCCATAAAGGATGAAATGTATTTAAATATTTACTTCAAATTGTATTTATAAAAGAGTTAAGATAGGATTTTTATAAAATAGTAGATTTATTTTTATACATAAAAATGATTCTATTCATTTTTCGGATTCTTCCTTATTTTATAAAATTTTACTTAGGATTTTAGTAGCTTTAATATTTTGTTTTATTTTTATTTTATTTTTCTTTTATTTGTTCGGCCAAGGTTTTGAGCCAGCCTAGCCCAATATTTAGTCCAATGGACCTAGTTAGTCTGGTAGACCCAACCGGGCTGGGTTCAAGCCAAACAGGCCGACCCATTTGGTTCCACTCCTCTCCTCGAGCTTCTTCTCCTTTTCCCTTTCGACGCCCCCCCAGCCATGCCATGACACCGCTGAGTTTTCCCCCGATTCCGGCGAGATCTGATCATCCCTGTCGTTGCCCTGCTGGCCTTCGAGGTGATTTAGCCTGCTCATCCTCGGTGTCCAAATTGATTTGAAATGCATTATCTTTCCTAGCCGCGTTGAGCATTAGACTAGCGGTTAGGGTTCGAATGTTTCGGCCTTTCTTTGTCCCGTGATTCATCCTGGTTGTGTGGTTGATCTAGTGGTAGGGTGACCGTCTGCCGCCATAACCTCTGTTTTGGTGATAATGCTAACATGGATTGGTGTGGATTGAGCGCTGTTGGTGCTCTCTGTGCCACCATGCTTGGTGTCGTTGTTGGTCCGCTTCCTCTTCTCGAGTTTAAGAGAGGACCTCGGGTAAGTATGATTCGCCTCCCCCTTGTTCTCTCTCTCCCTTTCAATTCCTTATTGCTACTTTGAAAAACCTTAATTGGGTCTAATCCCATGTTCTAGGGTTCATCTGCTTGATGAAATTACTTGGGACATGTGGTTCAATTGAGTTAGGATTAGTGAATTCTGGTATTGTCCCTTATACATGGTCTTTGATCTTATCCATGATTAATGTGCTTCAGTAAAATTACTAGCTTATGGGATATCTGTTTACTGGATGTGGTTCGGTATAGTGGCTTGCTTTATTTGGGATGGCTTGTAGATGTGATTAGTTTAATGAATGATTCCTATTTGATGTGACTAGGAAGATGATCTGAATTCTTGTAAACTTATATGAGAGCGTAGATTTTTAATTCTGGATGATCCTATGAAATGAAGATTGTGATTTTCGTCTGTCCTTTCTTTAGGAGTTACTACTGTGGTGCCTCCACCCTGGAGTGTGCACAGTAGGGACCTTGGTAGCTTACTATGATCATATGACAACCAACTCTGAGTGTGTTAGGATATGCACTCCTCTGCTAGTGATAATAGCAGTATACTAAATTATTGCTGGCCCATTAGCTTGGAAAATGGTTTGAATTCATTTGCAAGTGAGATTGGGTGGTTATGTATGTATGTTGTCAACATGACAATAATTGACAACATGATTACTAACTGTGGCTTCTACGAAAATGATATGAATTAAACTGATTTTCATTTTTAAGTGGAACTGTGATACAATGTGGGTACTTTCCACAGGACAACACATGTTTAAATGCTTCATAGTTATTAAAACTAATGGTATGGATTGGATTTGTTGCTAGGTAGCTTTTACTTGAATTTGGTTACACAATTACCATCTTGTCGTTGATGGTGTTAAAGTTGTGACACCTCAATTGAGGAGACACAATTGTTTTATAAACATTGACTAGCCAGATCTGGTGTTGTAGCTAACTATCTCAAGTTTTGGTTGCCAGCTGGAATCCTTTCTATAACCAAATGATGGATTTACTTAAATAAGCCAATGATGTATGAGGCATTACTCTTGTTGCACATGAACATATACTCATGTTGCCTTTTGTTAGCTCTAGGATGATTTTGGAGTAGCATTACTACCCAATCTGAGAGCTCTTTCTCCCACACAACTCCATGCTCAGAAATAAAAAGACAAGTATAGATGCTATACTGATCAAAGAAACCAACCTGCTGGTGTTAAGTAGAACAGTGGCTTGGGGAATATGTGCTTGTAGTGATTCTTGTGGTGGATCTTGATCAGGTTCCACATTTTTATTGCCGGTAAGCTTCTGGAAACAATTTCCTTCTCCACCTTGTGGTGTTGATCTGCTAATGTCCTCCTTGTTGCACACCTGCTATGCTTCTCCTTGAGCTTGCTCAGGTTACTAGGTTGATCTGTTGGCTGATTTGTGTAAATTGGTGTGGTGGATTTGTTGTGAATCTGGTGATGACCAGTGCTATCTTATGATGATCTGAGAATAGAGAGATAAGATGTGTGTACAGGGAAAACCCCCATGTGTAGCCATGGCTTCCTTTTCTACCTTGATTGCATCTCTATTGGCTTGATAGCACACTGATGCATGTAGATGAGTGATCTGCCTCTGTGCATGCCTCACTCAAATGGATCTGATCAAAGTATTCCTGTGAAATTACTGTTACTATTCTACCCTTCTCTCTAATGAAATTTTCCCCTGGCCAATGATGCTGTGCTGAGGCAATTTATCTGATTAAGGACAGATACTATGATTTGGTCAAACTTGCCCCTCTTAAGATTAGCTCAGTGATGAAATGATTACAGTGCATTATACTGTTCATTCTGAGAGCTCAATATTTACTCTAACCCCCTTATTATTTTACATTTGTTTTGTGTTCCTTTATATTGCTTTGCAGATATACAAGATCAAGAAGGAAATCCTCAGGACATGAAGATTTAGTTCAGGAGTCTATCTATTATTCTTGTAATGTTGTTTTTTTCTTTTTTACTTTGAATATTGTAATAGTCAGTGTAATATGGTACAATAATAAAGTTAAATTTTCTTTCTCTTTACATGGTACAATAATCTTGATTAAAAGTATGAATCAAGTCTTTACATCACTGTCATCATCTATGTTTATACTTTTGATACATAAGGTTCATGTCTATTCCTTAAGTATTACTCATATTGCCATATTCCTTTATATTTGAATAAATGTAATACTTTTTAATATATGTATCTGCTTATAATAAAGAAGTCTTTTAGTTATTTCATTTATGTAATTCCTTTTTATATTTATTTGTTTTATAGAAATATACTTTGATTCCTTTATTGTAGCAACAATGTAACATTATATAATATAATAAAGTGTTCCATTTTTCTTGGAACCAAATAAATATTTATATCTTACTTATAAATAAGAATAACATTCTTATTTATTATTATAATTCATTTCTTTTAATTTTGTGTTCTTATTAATTGAGATTTAACATTAGTGTATCTTTTTAGAAATAATAGCTCACCTCTTGTTTCTTATTACAATTTAATTTCCAATTAGTACTCTATTTCAAATTCTTATAGTATTCAAGTATATCAATTAAACACTCAAATTTGAATTATCTTCCCTTAAACACAAAAGTACAATAGAGGTCATGTCGAAATCTATCCCACCTGCCCTAATGTTTCCATCAGAACAAGAGAGAACTCGATCCCGATATGTCCTGTATATTTTTTGCCCGAAAATTCTCCGGATTTTCTGATGCATGAATGCAATGCACAAACATGTGTCCTGTATATTTCAACGTGATAACGCTACTAGGAAAACAGCTATAGGTAATCAGCACATCTGTGGCTCACATGGTTGAAGTGCCCCACGGCTAAAACAGGCGTGGCTCACCTATGGGCAGTGCCCTACTAGTAACTAGAACAACTGTGGCACACATGACCATAGTGCTCCATAGATATGTGTGGACCAGGGCCCTGTTGGCCGCATGCCGCATACCCGTAGCGCACATAGGGGTGGTGCGCTACGGTTGTTGGGGATAGCCATAGCGCACATGTGGCAAGTGCGCTATGCCTATGCGAAGCCCCCTCTTCTCCTTAAACAGGCATAAACATCCATGGCGCACTCTGGCATATGCGCCACGGATGTGCTTTTTCCCTATGGAGCACTGGGGCCATGTGCGCCACTGATGTGTCGACTTGCACAAACACATGTGATCATCTCCACCACCCCACACTTCACTTTCCCCTTCTTCAGGTACTTCACTTATCATGATGAGAGATGGCTCCTCTCCTCTCCTCTCTCTATCCCCGACGGCGGTTTCCTCCGGTGATCACCTTGGATTGATCGGGAGTTGGAGGGCCATAATCAGGGTTGTGGCTGGGGCAGCGATCAGTCCTTGTCGACAGGGCTGGATCTCGAGGGAAGATTCAGGACAGGTGTCGCTACGGGATGTTTCAGGGCGGATTCTGGCAAGCTGATGTTCGATGGTGGATATTTCGTATGGGACGTGTTTGGTACACGAGGGTTGGGACGCTCTCGTGGGTCCAGCGTTGGTGGTGCAGGGGGCAGTTCCTCGCGGTGTCGTCGGTGCGTCGCCCTATGCGCGTACGTTCCAGGTGATACAGCTCGGCGGTTCCAGGAGAGGTGCGGGCGCTGACGGTGGGGCGTCGGTGGAGGAGGGACACCTGCCAGGTGAGGTGAGGGTACTAGTATGCCGGAGCACAATCTCCAGTCAGTTTCCTCTCCGCATTCCATTTTCTCTAACCCTAGATCGGGAGCCGTTTCTCCTCTCGCAAACTCCAGATCTCGTGGTGTGTGTAGAGTGGTTTTCGTCCGCGAGCCTCCAATTCTCCACCCTTCGTCGCCGCGTGATGTTTCTCCGGTGAGGTGGAGTGGGGTTGTTTCTAGAGATAACAGATCTTTCACTCAGGTTGTGGTTGCGGATTCTGCCATGGATCAGCGGTTTCGTGGTGGGATCCGGGAGCAGGAACGGCGTCGCGATGAAGCGCGGCGTCGGGATGCGAGGCACAGGGATGAATTGCAGCAGGCGGAGAATGAGGCCAGATTGGAGGATCAGCGCAGGGAATCCATGGCGCGGGAGAGGGCTCTGTCTGAGGCTCGCCGTCGTGAAGCACAGTAGGCTCGCAATCGGGGCCGTTGGAGTCACCGTCCGGAGATGCAGCAAGGATCAGGGTCGGATGCTACTGCTTCGTCGTTCCCAGGCAGATCAGGTAATTCTGATACGAACCCTAGGAGAGGAGAGCCGTTTTTTGCTCGTACGGTGGAGAAGGTTGCTATACCTAGGGTTGTGATGAACACATCTGTTCCTGTGACTCGTTCTGTTTCTGTCTTGAACACCTCTGCGTCAACTTCTGTTAATGTGCCTGCTGGGGGGAATCGCCCTGTGAATTTGTCTCCGATCCTGTCAATTAATCAATCAGATGTTGTTGCCACTACTCTGGTGGGGTCCTCTGTACCACCACTAGTAGTAAGTGTGCCGAGAGATGGTAATGTGGCTGGAGCTTCTGGAGATTTACAGTTGTTGGATGTGATTCAGGAGGAAGTGGTGTGTGAGAACTGTGGGAAGGATCATAGCATTTTGGTCTGTCAAGAGAGGAAACCTTGGGAATATGTTCCTCTTTTCTTTGGCAGTACTGATTTTGAACAGGGCTTTCATTCTATTCCTATTGTAGAATCTAATGTTCAGTCTATGGAGCAGCTTCATTATGCTCATATAAGTGTGGTCAGAGGTGATGTTACTGTGAAAGATTTGGAGAAGGAATTTCAAGTGTGGGCTGATGCTTTGGGGCCTAGGTGGAGATTTAATGCTAGGCCCATTAATGATGTGGAATTTTTGATGATATTTCCTTCTGCCAGATCCATTGATGATTTCCACTTTGGGAAGCTGTTTATGAAAACAATTCCTGATGCTGTTATCCAATTGTCTAAGTGGAATGGGGACCTGGAACCTGTTGAATGGTTGGAGGAGGCCTGATTTAGGATTGTTGGTATTCCTATGAAATACAGGGAGAAATCAACTGTTTTCTATGTTGCTTCTTTGGTTGGCAAGCCTTTGGCCCTGGACAGGAACAGTTTGAGGAATTTGGCTTATGTGAGGGTGAAGATTGCTTGTCTGGATGTATCTCTGGTTCCTAATACCAGAAGGGGGGAGATGCAGGGAGGAATTTATGAATTCAATTACACTAGGGAGATTTTTGCTCCTGATGCTGTGCCCACCTTGCCTTCTTCTATGGGTATTGATGGACAGGATAGTGATAATGTGCTGGATAAGAGGACTGAGGAGGACGCTGAGCATAGGAGGCCTGATGGAAATAGTGGGCAAAGGACTAGACCTGGTGCAGGTAGTGGTGGGGTTGCTGGTGGTCGCCAACATGGTGGTGGTGATGCTAGTGGAGCTGGGCTGGACAAGGGTAAACATGTTGTGGTGGAGCAGGAGGATTCTGGGGGGGTTTCTTTTGGGACCAAAATGGCTAACAACGGATGTTGGACTGCAAGTTGGTACTCAGGAAGCTTTGTTAGATAGTGGTGGGTTGGGTGATGTTCACATGGAAGTCATCCAGAATTTATCATCTACCTTGGTTAAAGAACCCATTACTGAGGTTGCTGCTGGTCCTCAAAGGTTTGATGACTTTATCAGGGGTTTGTTGAAGGATAGGAGCAGTGATAAATATTATGAGCTCAGGAAGCAATATGGTCATTTGTTGGAAGATGAAGAAGAACAGGATGAGGATGCCCAGATAAAGGATGACAATGTGTCTACTGATGAATCCTTTGGCTCTTCTTCTGATAGTGGAAAAATGGGATTGATGGGGGGTCTGTGATGGAGGGAGCTCAAGATATGGAGGTTGTCAATCAAGACCAGGAAGTGGTGGTTGTTGAACTGTCTCAACCTGATGTTTCTACTCAGGAAAGTGTGGGTTCTCAGTCTGAGCATGTGGCTGGTGTAGAAGAACAAGTTATAAGGATGAGTTCAAGGGTGGCTGATCAAGGTGGGGCTAGAAACATGGCTGAAAGGCATTTGGCTCAACAACCTCCTAGAGATTTATCAGGTACAAATTTAACTTTACATAATTCTTTTGTTGTACTGGATGATGATATCATTATGCATAGAGCTTTGGAGATGGTGATAGATGCTTCTTCTATATCTTTGGATCATATTAATTCTCTAAAAGAATTAGAAATTGCTAGGCATAGTTTGCAGGATAGGAGACAGGTAGAGAATGAGGTTGAGGTTGATTTGAATGAGAAGGTCCTGTTTCTGGACTGGAAGGGTGATAGTAATGATGAGGAGGATTTTACTCCTGTGGTTTCTAGGAAAAAAAGAAAAAGTTGAGAGCTGGTTCTGGTATGAAGGATAGAAAGTTAAAAGCTGCTGTTGTGAAGGTTCACAACTATCACCCTATGAGTGGTGTTGTGACTGGAACAAGAGAGAGAAAATCTGTATTATGATAGGTGTTATTTTGAATATTAGAGGTGCGGGGAAGAAGGGTGTAAGTGCTTATTTGAATAATTTGTTGAGAAAGGAGAGAGTGGATTTTATTGGTTTGCAAGAAACTATTAAGAAGGATTATTCTGATGATTTTTTTAGGAGAATTGATCCTATGAATCAATTCTCTTGGAGTTGGCTTCCTTCTGTGGGAAGATCTGGGGGCATTTTGGGGGGCCTACGTTCCTCTAAACTGACTCATCTTGATGTGTCTGTGGGCAGATTCCATGTTAAGATGAAGGTGTTTGATGTTTTGAAACAAATTCAGTGGCATTTGGTGGTAGTATATGGTGCTGCTCAAGAGGAGAATAAAGAGGAGTTTTTATTAGAGTTAGCTGATGTTTGTCAGGATCAATTTATTCCTTTGTTGGTGGGTGGTGATTTTAATGTGATCAGGTGTGCTTCTGAGATAAATAAGGGTCATTCTTTGAATAGGTGGGGGCACATGTTTAATTTGATTATTAATGCATATGGTTTCAGGGAGACTCTCATGTCTGGAGGGCAGTTTACATGGTCCAACAACCAGAAAAATCCTACTTTGGAGAAGTTGGATAGAATATTAGTTTGTAAGGAATGGGAGAAGATGTTTCCTCTTACTATAGTGAACAAGTTGTCTAGAGAAGTTTCTGATCATAGTCCTTTGATCCTGGATACTATGGAAGGGTAGTAAAAGGGTGGCAGGGAATTCAGATTTGAAAAAAGTTGGTTACAGTGTGATGATTTTTTGATCAGGGTGGAGAAAGTTTGGAAAAAACGTATTGAATGGTAAAAATAGTCTTGATAGGCTGCAGAAGAAACTTAAGAATGTGAGAAATGATCTGAAAGGATGGGGTGCTCATATAAGGGGTGAGGATAAAAAAAGAAGAAGAGATTGGTGGAGGAGCTTCAGGAATTGGAAAGAATTGAGGAGTTGATATTGCTTACTGCTGAACAACTTAAACGAAAAGTAGTTATTCAGAAAGAATTGCTAGAGGTGTATGAGAATGAGGAGATATTTTGGCAGCAGAGATCGAGGGGTAATTGGTTGCTAAAAGGTGATAATAACATTGAGTATTTTCACATGATTGCTAATGGGGTGAGAAGAAAGAAAATGATCTTTTCTATGAAAGATGGGGAGAATGAGATTTAGGGGACTCATGATCTCCTGCAGCATGCCACTAATTATTATAAAACTTTATTTGGTCCTGCTGGTGGGTTCTCTATTAGGTTTGCAGATGATAATTGGCAAGATTGGGAGAAGCTTAATGATGAGGATAGGGAAAAGATGGGGGTACCATTTACTGAGAAAGAGGTTAAGGAGGTTATTGATCAGATGGAGAAAAATAAAGCTGTTGGCCCTGATGGGATTCCTATTGAATTCTATCAATATTGTTGGATGATTATAAAAACAGATGTTATGCCTGTGTTTGAAGATTTTTTTGCTCATAAGATTGATTTGAGGAGCATTAACTATGGGGTGATTACTCTATTGCCCAAAGGTGATGATGCTGATAGAATCCAGAAATATAGACCTATTTGTCTGCTCCAAGTGTTGTTTAAGATTTTTACTAAGACTCTGACAGTTAGAACTGAGCCTGTAATGGGGAAATTAATTGACACATGTCAGACTGCTTTTATTAAAGGGAGGTTTATTGCAGATAGAGTGACTTGGTTACATGAGATCTTGAAAGAATCGAAAAGCCAGAAGCAGCAGGGTGTGGTGTTGAAAATTGAATTTGAGAAAGCTTATGACAAGGTCAATTGGGATTTTTTGTTTTACTGTTGTAGGCAGAAAGGTTTCCGTGAGGATTGGATGTTTTGGTTAAAAAGTGTTGTGACTCAAGGTACGCTCAGTGTTAAAGTGAATGGGGAAACTGTCCCTTACTTTTGTAGTTATAAAGGGGTCAGACAAGGAGATCCTTTTTCTCCATTCTTATTCAATTTGGCTGGGGAATGTTTGGCTAAGATGGTGCTTAATGCACAGGCTGGTGGGTTGTTTACAGGGTTGGTTGATAATCTGTTTGATAAAGGGATTGCTATTTTGCAATATGCTGATGATATCAACCTTTTTATTAAAGATGATCCTGAGGGGGCTAGAAACTTGAAGTTGTTGTTGTATTTGTTTGAATCCATGTCTGGTCTCAAGATTAATTTTGAGAAGAGTGAGGTGATGATGGTGTTGGATGATGAGGATAAACTTTCCAATTATGCTGAAATGTTCAACTCTCAAAAAGGTAGTTGGCCAATTAAATATTTGGGGTTGCCGGTTTGTAGCAGGAGATGCACAGTTGCTGAGATGAGTTTTATTGGAGACAGGTTGAAGAAAAAGTTAGATGGATGGATGGGGGGTTCTTTATCTCTGGGAGGGAGGCATGTTAAAATCACTTCTTGTGTTTCCAGTGTGGCCGTTTATCCAATGATTATGTTTCTTCTAAATAAATAAAATGTGGAAGAAATTGAGAAACAAACTAGAGCCTTCTTTTGGTATGGGAAGGTGTGAAAAAGAAAATATCATCTGGTAAAATGGAAATATGTGTGTAAACCTAGGAAAAAAGGAGGACTGGGGATTAAAAACATTGGACTTTCTAACATTTGCTTGCTTTGTAAGTGGTGGTGGCGCCTTGAAGCTGAGGAGGGTCCATGGCAAGTTTTTGTGAGAAAGAAGTATTTGAAGAGAGGAGGGACCAGTGCTGTGAAACACAGGCAGCATGATTCTCCATGTTGGAATGATTTGATTAAGATTAGGGATCTTTATTTGGCTGGTAGGAAAATGAAAATTGGTAATGGGGAGTTGACTGATTTCTGGCTTGATGCTTGGTGTCTGGATATGCCTTTGAAGGATAAGTTCCCTGACTTGTTTGATATTTGCCAGAATCAAACGATCACTATGGCTGATATGGCAAGAAAAAGGTGGAGATTCTCTTTTAGAAGGTGGTTGGATGTTGATGGGTTGAATCATCAGGAATAATTGAAAAATCTGTTGTCTGGGGTGAGTTTGAATCAGGAAAAAGACAGGCCAGTGTGGATGTGTAATAAATCTAGCAAGTTTTCTGTTAAGTCGATGTACACACATTTGTCAAATGTAGTGATTGATAGAAGTTTCAAACATCTGTGGAAAGCTAAAATTCCCCTGAAGATTAAAATTTGGTTGTGGCTTATCTGGCACAATGCTATTCTCACCAAAGATAACATGAGGAAGAAGAATTGGGTAGGAGATTTTACTTATAGATTTTGTAGTGAGGATGAAAACATTGGGCATTTGTTCTTTTCTTGTGCGGCAGCCAGATACGTTTGGGGGTGGTTGCCAGAGCTATTGGTGCTGCGAATAGGCCTGGGTCCTTTTCTCAGTACTTTTGTTGGGCTTCACAGTTTGTGGGCGTCAGCAGGAATGTGCAGATTACGGTGGTGGCGGCAATTTGTTGGGCTATTTGGAAGCTCAGGAATAGGGCTTGTTTTGAAAAAAATCTTATTAATTCGCTTGTTGATTTGGTTATATATGCCTATGTGTTCATTCGTTATTGGGCACGGCTGCATGGGGAGGAAGACCGGACGGTGTTGCAAGCTGGAGCTGATACTCTGCAACAGAATGCGCTGGCTGATGCGGTGGATATGGATGTGGCTCCTGTTCCTTTTATGGGACTACCAGCAATCCCTGAAGATCGTACTCATGAAGCTCCGGAACTAGAAAGGGGGCGGGAGAAAAGAAGGAGAACCTGAAAAGCTGGTTTGTGAGAACATTGTGTTGGCGTCTCATGTGGCTTTCTTCGCTTGGTCTGATAGCTCCTCGTTGTGTTTGATAATACTGTTCCCCACTAGCCTGAGGGTGGTGTTCTTGCGTCTCCAGCCTTCTCCCTTTTGTCTGTTTAGTTTGTTTGGTTTGTAATATGGATTCCTTAAGTCGTTTTGACCCCCTAGGTGGGTCAGTACTATGTTTGTGTTTTTGTGGTTGTTGTTCCGTTGTCTGATGATAATGGAACCCGATCCCTCTTTTTGGGGGATTGTATGGAAAAAAAACTTTCCCCTTCTTCTTCCTCCTTAGATCTAGTCGAGATCCTTCTCCTTCCCACCTCAATTTCTCCACCCATTCACCATTTTTAGCATGTAGAACTTTCCTTGGATGTTACATAAGTAATAGAGGAAGCTCTCCTCTCTCATCTCCTTCTCCGGTCTCGCACGCACCTCTCATATCCATCTTCTCGCGATTGGTCTCTCATCTCGGTAAGTTGTCCATGTAAGGATGTGTTCATGTGTATATGGATGATATGGTCATATGTATGTAGATGATCGATGCTCATGATGTGTGTATGGCGAGGATCGATATGGTCATATGTGTGTATATATGGAGAGTATCGATGATGCTCATGCATGTGTGTATGGAGAGGATAATGATATGTTCATGTGAGTATGGATCTTGGTCTCTCTCTCTTGTGATTGTATGTGAACAAGTTGCCATTTGTTTTGCCAAAATGTTGATTCATTTCCATTTTGGCAAGACTTTGGCATTTCGGAAAGGTCCTAATTTTAGGTCATGCCGAAATTTTCTATCGACCATTGCATGCATGCATTCATTATGTGGTTCTAATAGACTTGTAATTGTACCGTGTACACCGTGCAGGAAAAAATGGTTCGCATAATGAGCGAAGGCATTGTGGCTAGATTTTTGAAATGTGCGACGGCCGACATGATACGAAATAACAAGACGGATATAAGATGTCCGTGCAGAAGATGCAAACTCAATTGGGTGATCGACCCAGATTCCGAGAATCCGCAGGCGCACCTGCTCCGCCATGGTTTCATGGATGGATACACTTGTTGGATAAGCGATGACGAAGACGATGGAGACGGTGAAGGTGGCCAACATGACGATGATCATCATCACGGCAAGAAGAACGGGCGAGATGATGAAGAGTCTCCTGGAGATGGTGAAGGTGCTGGAGCAGACCGGGATGATGATGATCTAGATGACGGAGGAGAAGACGACGATGGAACAACGTTAGGCTGGGTGCGGGACCCTTATGTGCAAGAGCTGCTTCTCAAGCAGACGAGTAACGCCAGGGCTGCCGCTAGAGAGAAACCCAATCTTGCGCAACTTGAGAAAGACGCGGTTACTCTATTGTATGAAGGATGCAGGCCTGATGATACCCGGTTGAATGTAACGCTCAAGGCTATGGAGATGAAGGAAAAACACAAATTGAGCGATGCAAGCTTCGACGATATGATGGCATTCTGGCACGATCGTCTCCCGGAGGGGAACACATGTCCAACTAGTATCAACGATTGCATCATTTATCGGGGCGAGGACGCGGAGAAAACCACATGTCCGGTGTGCGGCGTGAGTCGATACAAGAAAGGGAAGAAAGCACCTCGAAAAGTGGTATGGTACTTTCCTATCACTCCTCGCCTGCAGCGCTATTTCGCGGACCCAAAGAAGCGAAGCTCATGCGATGGCATGCGGAAAGGAAGAAGCCAGGAGATGACGATGATGACCCCGAAAAGGATGAGCTGCTGACGCACCCTTCAGATGCTAGCCAGTGAAAAACATTGGACCTCGAATTCCCAGAATTCGGTGGAGATTCAAGGAACATCAGGCTTGGTGCGAGCACCGATGGACTCAATCCGTTCGGTAGCAAGAGCATCACGCACAACACTTGGCCCGTGTTTGTATGGATGTACAACCTCCCTCCATGGTTGTGAATGAAGAAGAAGTACATACAAATGAGTATGCTAATTCAAGGGCCGAAACAACCTGGTACCGACATCAATCTGTATCTCGGGCTGTTGAAAGAGGAGCTAGCCACAATATGGGAATCTAGAGCCAATACTTACGACGCTGTCGCACAAGATTATTTCACTATGAGAGACACGTTGGTCACTACGGTGCAAGACTATCCAGGTTGCGGGTATATCTCGGGGCAGGTTATCCAAGGATTCTGCACATGCGTTAGGTGCATGGATAACACAAGCTATATCCAACTAGAGAAAGATCCAGGGTCATCGAAAACGGTGGTCATGGCGCACCGGAGGTGGCTCGGCAAGAATGATCCATGGAGAAAACGTGGAGACCTGTTCGATGGCAAATCCGAGACCCGAGGAATCCTAGAGCGTAGGAGCGGCGAAGAAGTGGAAGAGTTGCTGAAAAACTGGAAAGATTGTCCTAAGCCTGGAAAGAAGAGAAAGAGGCAGCAACAAGACAAGCCGCTGATGAAGGTATGGAAAACATGGTCTTTTTTCTGCGAGTTTCCATACTGGAAGTTTCTTAGCACGCCTCATAGCCTCAACATCATGCATATCACGAAAAACGTGTGCGAGAGTCTGGTCACCACCATAATCAACATGCCAGATAGGACGAAAGATGGTCTGAAAGCAAGGCACGACCTGATATGCTTGGGTATCCGGAAGGAGCTTCACGGAGGACGCACTACTCCTGAAGATCAGGAAGATGATGATGATCATGAGTCAGACATGACACAAGGTCGTCGGAAGGGTAAAAAGTTCAAGAAGAACGAATATTACTTCCCTCCTTCTTGCTTCACTCTAAGCCAGGATGAGATCAAACAGTTTTTCAAGTGCCTTCTAGGAGTCAAATTCCCTTACGGCTACGCGGGAAAGATAAGCAGATACCTAGACGAGGCGAAGCAGAGGTTCAGTGGCATGAAGTCTCACGACTGTGCCGTGCTAATGACGCAGGTACTTCCAGTCGCACTAAGAGGGATAATGTACGAGCACGTCCGTGAAATGTTATTTGGCCTCTGCAAGTTTTTCGACGTCATCCCTAGGAAGTCGATTGGCATGAATCAGCTCGAGAGGCTACAAGAGGAGATCATGGTGATACTATGTGAGCTTGAGGTCTACTTCCCACCCGCATTCTTCGACATTATGGTGCATCTGCTGGTCCATGTTGTGGAGGACATCGTACAACTCGGTCCGATGTTCCTCCGCAGCATGATGGGGTTCGAAAGGATGAACGGACACATCAAAGGATACGTTCGCAATAGGTCCTGTCCAGATGAAAGCATAGCCAAGGGCTTTCTGGCCTAAGAGTGCATCTCTTTCTGCACGAATTATCTAGACATCGAAGAACCCTATCGGTTTCCCGTCAACAGGCACCTTGGCAATATCGACGGATCTGGTGACCGAGAGGGTCGTCGCATACTGCATGCATACTTCGATTTTCGACGCGCAGACTTTGATCGAGCAAACCACTTCGCTCTACAGCATTAAGAACTGGTCGATCCTTGGGTACAGAAGCACAAAAGGTTAATCGAGAAGAGGTACAGTGACCGGGGCATACAGAGGAGGCAGAGAGAAATAATCAAAGAGCACAACTCAGATTTCACGCATTGGTTTAGGCAGATGCTCCTTGATAATTCCCCACGATCGCATTCTTCTGAAAAGGAAAAGATCATATTCACCTTGTCGCAGGGACCGATGCAAAACCTGGTGACCTATCAGGCGTATGATATCAACGGCTACACATTCTACACGGAGGAAAAGGACAACAAGTGTGATTATCAAAACTCAGGCGTAACGTCAGAATTCTACACTGATGACAACATGAAGGAAACATTCTACGGAAGAAACGAGGAGATCTGGGAGCTCGACTACTATGGAGAAAAGGTGTCGATGTTCCGTGTTAGATGGGCAAAGAGCGTCGAAAGAGAAGACCGGTATTTCACAACCATGGTTATACCCGAAGCAGCCAAATCCAAGGCCGCCGGTGCGAACATGGCCGCGAAAAATGAACCGTGGGTACTGGTTACCAAAGTGGACCAATGTTTTTTCATTACCGACCTGACAAAGCCTAGCCGTGTTGTCGTGAGGAGAGGAAAAAGAAACATCATCGGAATGGATGGAGTCGCCAACGAGCAAGACTTCGACCAGTACGGCGATCCAAAGATTGAAGATGACGACGACTACGATGCAGCAACATACATCACAAAAAGAAAAAGGACAACCCTACCCAAAAAAGGTAGCCCGTTCGAAATAAGAAACATTAAAGTGCTCGGGCTAAATTATTCAACCGCGACAAAGAAGGGAAAAAGATTGTAAAACGCTAGCTCAAAAAATATTGTAAAACTCGTGGTCGAAAAAGATTGTAATATTCATGGACAAATTATTATGAAATATATTCATGGACAAATTATTATGAAACGCTCGGGTTGTTATACTTTGAATCATATTTGTACCACTTTTATGACATATATTATCACTTTTGGGCATTTTTGGAATATTTAAAAGTATTTTAAAAACAAAACAAAACTTCTATGGCATATATCATCACTTTTGGGTATTTTTTGGAACATTTAAAAGTATTTTTAAAATAAAAATAAAAAAGTGGGGCACCAGGATTCGAACCTGGGTGCTCACAAGTTTAGAATAGAGCAGTGGGCAGAACCAGTGGGATAAGACAGTGTTAGTGTTAACTAGTGGGGGTGGCCGCCCTCTTATCTGATAGTCCAACCCACCTATGTGGGTTGGACTAGTCAACCGCGCCACGTCCGCCTCTCTCATCCCCATATCACAGACACCACACATCGATCAAGCCCCGCCGCGCTGTGCCACCGCCGCTGCTTTCTTGATCCGCCCCCGCCGCGCTGTGCTCTCGAGGAGGAGGAGGCCCACGCCGCTACCGATCCGTGGAGGAGGAGGAGGCCCGCGCCGCTCGAGGAGGAGGAGGCCCGCGTCGTTGCCGATCAGTGGAGGAGAAGGTCGTCGCCGCTCGAGGAGGAGGAGGCCGCCGCCACTCGAGGCTGAGGAGGAGGAGGTCGCCGCCTCTCCCACGCGCTCTTCGTCGTCCTCGTCTCAGAGGAGGTGAGCCTCCCCTCTCTCCCTCTCTCCCTGCCCACACGGTTCCTTCTCCATTGGGGCAGATCGAGCTCGCGGCGCCTTCCGGCTGGACCAAGAATGTCTGCGCCCTTCGCCCGCTTGCTCCAGTTACCGAACATGGAATCCGTGTGATTTGTTGCAGGGAGGGCGCATGAGCTCGGGCTCGAGGGTTTTCTGGTGCGGTGTGTCCGGGGGGGGGAGGGCGGGATTCCGCCTTCGCGTCCAGGCTCGTGTTCTAGGGTTTCGTCTTCTAGGGTTTCTGCCTGTAGACTTTTCACTTAGCTCAAGTTCCAGGGGTGATTTGCAGGTTTGTCTTGCAGTGGCTTGAGCTTAGTTAGGGTTCCTAGTTCTTGGCACGCGGTTGTCACATCCAAGATTTTCCAAATCTTGTAATGTGAAAATAAATTAATAAAATAAAACTTTGTTTGATATTCAAGGCCAGAAGAAACTTTTTGAATTCAATTGGAACTTTAAACCCATTTGGATTAAATAAAACCTAAAGGGGTTTTAAAAAAATAATAAACATTAAATAAAAGGAAAAATAAAACATTTGGAAATACTATTTTGAAACAATTAAATGAAAATATTTGTTTTCAAATGAAATAGATGTTTTACAAATAAGGATTATTTTATAAAGCCAAATTAAACCTTGACCAAGCTTTGGAATTAAAACATTTTATAAAATTAGCAAAGGTTTATTTAAATAAAATAATAAGGATTTAATATCCAATTTATCATTTTAATTAAAATATCAAAACTTATTAAATTATTTTAAATAAGTTTTCTAAGTATTTTATTTTCTTAATTAAAACCTACTGATTTGGTTTTGAAAATATTTAGGTTTCAAATAAGGATTTTATTAATAAAATTAAACTCTATTTGATTTAATAACTAAGGCCCATTTTATTTAATTATTAATGGACCCTAAAATAAAAGATTATTTTATTTTAAACAAGTTTTCCAAATATTCTTTATTTCCAAATAAAACCTACTGATTGGGTTTTGAAAGCATTTGGATTTCAAATGAAGATTTTATTAAATAAACAAAACCTTGTTTTATTAATAAACCATGGACCATTTTATTTAATTAATAAAAGGAACCTAAAAGATTTAAAATATTATTTTTATTTTGGATTTTGGTTCATGTTACTGAACAGAACTAATTTCAATATTACAAAGTTTGGGTGTTGTTTGAATTGATTTGAACATTGTTTGATTTGTTTGAATGTTTGAATAATTGATTTGAATTTCAAAACAGAAATAGTTTTGGAAAATAGAAAAGTGTTTAGAAATAAAAAATAGTGCAGCAGACCCAGCCCACTAAGGCCCAGCAAAACCAGCCCAGTCTTCTCCTCGAATAAAACAATTGGCACCAACTTTCTTACCCACTCAGTCACAGACAAACGGGGCCCACTTCTCCCTCTCACTCACTCGCTGACAACAGACCCCACCTCCTCATAATTTTTCCCCGAACCGTTTTTCCTCACCGCCGAATCAATCCACAGAGACACTGACCAGTGGACCTCCTCCTCTCTCCTTTTCCCACTGACTGGTAGGCCCGCTATCACTGTTCATCGTCTCCTTCACCCATCCCGCGGCGACCAGTTCTTATCCCCCGTTCTGCCGTTGATTTCTCCAGCTTAATTCGCTTTAACGCGACCGACGTTACCAGCCTTGATCACGCAGATGGAAACGCCAGGGCATCCTCTATATTTCCCCTCTGAAACCTCGCGCTCGCACGCCCCAGACCGCCTCCAATTTCTTCCCGAGCACCCTCTGCTCCGACGAGGTCCAGTACCGATTCCGACAGTCACACCACCTCCTGCCTCCCCGAACACACGATCTCGCTCACCGCATCCTAGCGCATCTTTCTGTGCCATTCATTCACCCGCGGGAACACCAGAGCCTCGACGACGACGACCACAACATCACACCGCCGTCTGCCGTTTCTCCGGCGAACTTTCCAGGTGAACTCCGACCGCCCCAACACCTCCTATTGATGCTCACATCACCCCCAGATCATCCCGCGTCTAACAGTGTACTTATTTTTCTTCGGCACGAATCACAGCCTCGCCTTCGACCGTGGACAGAGCCGTCCGACGCCAGCCCTAACTCCGGCGAGCAATCTAGGACAGCCCCGTGCGCCCCTTCGACCGAAGCGAGCAGGCCGAGCATCCCCGTGCCTCGGCGATCACTGTGAGCCACTCCCCCCTCTCTCTCGCTTCCTGTGTTAGCCGGAACTCCACCGCCAGAGCGCCGCCGCCGTCTGCCGCCGCGCAGCGCCGCCCATCTGTGACCAGGCAGTAGTAGCCGTTAGATCTGGATCGAACGAATCGGATAGATTACTTAAACACCGAAGGGGTATGTCCTCTGGACCACTCGATCTAACTAGATCCAACGCCCCACAGCCGCGATCCAACCAAACCGGTATGGACCAATAGGAACACGACGCGTGGCACTAGATCTGTTTAAAAGAAATTGAAAACAGATTTATTTGCAAACTTCAAACCTTTGTAACTTTCAAACCACACGTCCAAATTTTACAAATTTTATATCAATGAATTCAGGAGAACAAGACCTAGCCAACCATGCCCTTAGTTTGGTAAATAGTATCTGTTATCGTGTTTGAAATTTCAGAAACATTTGTATGCTTGTTAAGAATGTAAAAATTGTTTAAAATTGAATTTAGGGTTAAAATCTTTGGCAATTGGATTGATTTGAACCTACTGACCCTAGGAAACACTTCGTGGACTCAAAAATGTATTTGGAGAAACTAAGAAATGATTCTTTGATTTAAAACCATTTCTAGTCAAATAGAAATGTAATTTATTTATTGAAAATAATTTTGAAGTAAAACCTTTGCAAATTGGATTGTTGTGACCTTACTGACCCTAGGAACCAATCCTTGGTGTTAAAAATGATTTTTGTAGGATTTAGGTTGGATTACTTAACTTAGCCATTTTTCTAGCCAAATAAAAAGAATGATTTTGTTATGAAAATGTTTATGGAAAGAAAACCTTAAGAAAATGGTTTGATCAAACCCACTGATTCAAAACACCAAGTTTTGCAAATTAGCAACTCATTTGGTGAACAACTTAAGAGTTTTTGCCTTAATAAAAAACATTTTTTTTACCACATAAAATGATGAATGGATTTAAAGATAGTTTTTGGACAAAACCCTCTTGCTAATGACCTTGCCACATTGGTAAATGACCAATTTGGATCTTACAAAGTTTAGAAACCCCATAGAGACCCCTTTGGAAAATAAAACTATCTTGTGCATGCTCCCATGCATGACTTAGATTCCATTACTTTGTGTGTGTGAAGAATTGTTTGTTTGACTTTGGTTTGGAATGTGAATTGAATTTGTGTTTTCTTGATTAATTTGTAGTGAAGTGTGAGACTAGAAAGATCAAGGAGTGAACCACCATTGCCTACCAAAAAGGCAAGTGATGCTTCATACCTTTTTGTCCCATTACTATTTCTATGCATTAGTGATTTGCTAAGTAAACTTGCATGGATTTTGCTAAGTATAGATCTTGCTATAGGAAAACCTAGTAGATGAATCCTTAGTAGGATTTCCTAAATTAAGTTTCCTATTACTACTAAGCTTAGCCTAGCTAATAGAAAACATGGGTGGAAAATATATTCACACTATGGAAAAATATTCTAAGTCTGAGGACTTAAGTTTTGTTTAATAAAACAACTAAGTTAATGAATCACCTGGGTGGAATGGAAGGATTGGGATATGTTGAGTGATTCACAAGGCCATGGACTTGGATTGTGTATCTCACTTCTGGTATGCCACCCAACAACAAAGGGATTTGAGATGTCAAATGTTTAGAAGCTTCAAGTGCAACCACTTGGAAATATGGGCTCTGCCATGATCATATAGGTTGCAAGAACTTAGCCATATGGACAGTGGGTGGTAGTGTTTGATAGGTTGGAGCGCGTCCATTTTGGTCTAAGGGAAGGCTTCTGAAAGATCTTGTCTTGGGAAACCAAGTCTTGTGGGGAAAGTGCACCACCTCTGCAGAGTGAAAAATCTAAGTACTTAGCCATGTCCCTGGTAAAGGACAATTTGAGCATCAAGACATGGAAGCAATCAAGAATCTCATCATTCAAATTTCTAAGTTAAAATCTTGTGGTTTGAACAAGGGTTGTTTGAATTCTTCAATCATTGATGGAGAGATGGCTTGGTACAAGGATCTTGAAATCTTTGATTGAGGAAAATGATTTTGTCAAGCAAAAACTTAGTATTTTCAAATGTTAAGGAAAAATCTATTTTGAGCAATGCAAGCCTCAACTCCACTTAGCCAAATGCATATAGATGATAGATTCCACTATACTACTATAGTATCACTTGCCAATACAATTCAAATGTATTGACCTTTGTGGCTGTAACTTGTATGTTGCAGGTTTGATTGATTTTAGTGAAGATTGATTGTTTAGGATTACAAAGTCTACAACCAACATCTGCCTGTGGAACTTTGAAGATGAAGGACCCATGACTATATTTATTCCGCTGCAATGCAATGTAATAGCCTAATGAGCTATGTTTGATGTAATAAAATTATGTTATTCCTGGTTATAAAGTTATATTATGACCCTTGTTTCTTGATATTACATCTTAACTGTGGATGCTAGCTATTGATCCAGGGACTAGCAATGTAAAACACAGGAGGAATCTACCTTATCTAAGATTGGGACCTCTACAGCGGTTGCTAGTATTGCAGGGACTTCGTATTTTTGAGAGCTTACATATATAAGCATAGGAGAGAAAACAGTTCTTCTGTGAGAGAGAAAACAGAGTCTAATTTGACACACATAGATCAGCGCAAGGTTATGTATGCGGTGTCATTTAGCTCTGGTGTTTGTCAGTAGTCTTGTACACTTTAGAGCACCCAATGACCCAACTATGCACTCACATACTTTCGTTCATCGCTATGATTATTTAGGCGTTGAGCACTGGCCAAATACATGCTGAGTTTGCAACCCCAAGCCCTGACAGAGTAAATCAACGAGACGGAAGGAGACAGACCGCCAAGCCTCTCATTTAGCACCCAACCCCTGTTAAAGAGTTATATGATACCTCTGCTAGATTTTTTGGTACTGTCGACAACATAGGAAAATATATCCGGAATGTTGCTGATAGTAGTTCACGCATTATGCAGATGACGACTTTGCTTGGGATTCCTTGTCAGTTTGTTACTAATTACTGAGATAATAACATATTACAACCATCAACAGGTTTATTTTTTAGATAAAAAGGGCCTCGCCCCGGTTCCCATTACTGAAACCAACGAGTTTGTTACAAAATTCATTTTCTAGCACTCAGACAACTACAAACTATAGCTGCCAGAAAACACCAACACACCCAGGAAACTAAAATCTCGAAAACCACCCAGGAAACACCAACTACAGATTATAGCAGAGCATGATATGTGTTTGTATCCAAGCTTCTTTAGTTGTGGATTATGTTTCCTATTTTATACTGTGTTTTATGAGTACTTGAAACAATACTGTGAAACAGAGCATGATATGAGTACTTGAAAAAATGTGTACACATTTACTGATGCTCCATACTGTCATATAATGACAGGTGCTATAATCTGCATGTATTTGCTTGCTGTCATCAATGACAGTTGATATAATCTGTGGTGATATAATTGTAGCACTTGAAATTGTGATTGTGCTTGTATATGAAGCACTTTATTATGTCGTGTATGCAGGTTCTTGTATGAAAACACGATTTTTGCCGGAATGTTCATTAACTTCCGTTTCGGCAGAAATCGGGCACTCCTAGTTTAAGAAAATTAGCAAAGGTCATGCCGGATTTTTCCGTGCATTTAACCAATTATTTGTTTTTTATTAGTGCAAATATGTGTGACAACGACGAAGCTAGATGTTCTAAGTGCATCAGCGCTGAAGAAGAACTCAGACCTCCGAATACACAATTGATATTCTGGCGGCGCAGCGGCTAGAAGACGATGAAGAATACCATCCTTTGTAGAGCGAGGATGATGAGATGGAAGACGCAGAGGAAGAAGCCGAAGGAATAGCGGGTGATGAAACAACTTATGGCGACGAGGGCACAGGGAGTGGTAGCAATCCTCCTAAGAAGAAGAAGAAGCCGAAGGACCGGCGCCCAAACACGGTCGCCACCGTCAGGGAGGAAATTACCGAAGTGAGCCCATCAGGGGTTCCTTTGGAGCCTGCCCTTGTCGTCAAAGCGTACGGTGGGCAAGTGGCGGCGATCACCCGGGCAACCATCTCGATCAACACCGAGAATCTCCGGCATAAAGATAATGGCCACTTGCGCACACTCCTCTTCGAGAAGCTACACGCAAGATACAAGTTCCCCGCTAGGTATCAGAACACAAATTATCATGGGAACGAAATAAACAAATCCGCCCTCACAAAGATGAGCACCGTCCTGGCCAGCTGGAGAAACCGGATAAAGAAGAAGATCTATAAAGAAGGCAAAAGTCTCGAGGAGATCTAGAAGATTGACCCGCAGATCACCGAAGATCAGTTCCGGGAGTTCAAGGAGAGGTGTGAATCCGAAAGAGCCGTGGCCAATAGTAATCGGGGAAAGGTGCTGCAGGCGATGAATATAGGTCATCACCATCTCGGATCTGGTGGATACAGAACCGCGGAGGACAAATGGAATAAGGAGGACGAAGAGTATATATCCAAGGGGATAGAAAACCCCTTCGCGAAATTTGAACCCGGGCAGGTTCGAAACTTCATCAGGGCCCGTTACCATGTGGACCCAAAAACCAAACAACTCACCGCGGATCCTGCGGTGAAGGAATTCGAGGAAATTGTGGTAAGTATAATCTAATTACCGCGGATCAACTCGATTGCAATCTAATCGATGATCTAAAAGATTCACTATTACTTCTTCTGCGGGAGGAGGAAATTGTTGCTAGTCATGGATCCCAAGGTTCCTCATCCTAGGGGTCGACGGAGGCCACCCGGTGGGATAACCCTATTAACAGGGTGATGAACCGGGCCAATAAAATAGAGCCGGTTACGAAGAAGCCGTCGTCGGATGGCCGTCTGGCCAGCCTCGGGGGTAAGAATTGGGTGGGTCATTTTGGTCCACCGCCGAGGACGCATGTGGCGCCGTCGGGAAGGAGCGAGGAGGAAAACCGCGAGGTTCAAGAACTTCAGGAACAAGTGGCGCGGATCCCGCAGATTGTCCAAGACAACCTGGAAATCACCCTCACGTCCTTCCTGCCTACCTTGGTGGAGTCAATAGCGAACTGGAGTGCGTGTGGTCGAGTAGGGCCGTGACCGATTCCAAGCATGGTCAACAGCCACTCAAACAACGCGACGCCTACGAATTAGGTGAACTACGTGTTCGTGACTCCGCCCGCTAGCACCGCGACGCCGCAAGTGTTGGTGACTCTCCCTGCCATCACCGCGGCGCCGAAGTACATGTTGGTGCCCCCTGCCATCGTCGCGGCGGCACCGGAGCTCGAAGCACCTGTCGGTAGGGATAATATACCGGTGGCCAGCACCGCGCCATCAAGCAGCCCTTCCGTCTCTTGCTCGCCCGTCGCCGTATGCGGTGCGTCGACTTTAGCCGATCTCGACGCCATCACGGTAAATAAATTGCTTTACCGCCTTTCACGCCATCTATTACTCTTATAGCATCTCTGACGACGCCGTACATGTTGTCCACAGACGGATGTTCCTTGCACTCTCTTATGCTACGTGAACAACGAGCTAAGGGATGTTGCCAAGGGTACCATCGTTCAACCCTTGCAGCGCACGTTCCACTCAAGGCCGATTCCAGATAGCATGCACAGGGTTAAAATTAGTTGGGTGCTAAGGGGCTGCGACGACCTGGAACCTCCCATTCAACCCCCAGGAGCGGATGAAGAAGAGTCGGCCGTCCTCGGAACTTGCTTCGGCTTATTCTTGCAATGGCCAAAGAGCATGATCCGTTTGGGGACGGCGGGGGCCATCACGCCATAGACAATAGTACCGCCTGTCGTGCCAGCGACAAGAAGTGGCAAGGCCCCCTTACCGCCCTCGCCGTCACCTCCACGCGGTGGGTCGGATGATCATGTTGATGATATGCACATGGCGCAGGATCCGGCCGAGGACGACGAAGACTGGAATGATCACTTCTTCATTACTCAGTTTAGCAACGAAGACCTAGCTGGTGGCCCCACAGAGAAAGCCACTATCACCAAGCATCTGTTTGGTTCTCAGGAGACGCCTCCATCTTGCGCCTTTACAGAGCCAGCTGATACAACCAACCGGCCCTTTATTCTAAGCCCTGACACACTAAATAGGGTGGCCGGTTCTCAGATTGCGGTGCCTGCCCGCTCTCCAAAAGGAAATAAGGGCAGGAAAAGAAAATCTAGCAGCTCGAGCCAGCTGGTGGCGCCAACAACTGCGAATCCGATCAGGTTTCGGGACAGGCTACCAAGAGCCGAGGGTATTATGTAGAGGATTCATGTGGCGGGTGATCCCATACTACCTAAGAATTTGCGGAAGCTCGCCAGTTCGGAACTGCAGAGAGTGCATGACGGCGTGCTGACAATAGAGAGACGCCTTCTATCGGAGAAAGATCCCTCGCACCCGGTATTCGTGGTTAAGGTGCCACCAGGCTTGGGATTCATCGACAATGCCCCTGCGGATATGTTCTTCCTGCGGTTCGACGACATCTTCAATATGTTCCACCTATACCCGCTGCACTATACCATGGTCCGTCTGTTTTCTCTCAGCTTGGCCATGCAGATCATTAGAGATAACACACCGGGCATCGCTATAGTGGACCCCTACTACATGCGTGACGGCTGCTTGGGTTCCCCCGCCGAACGACGTATCGTGGCCTCGTACCTAAAAAGAATCCTCATGGCGAACAAGACAAAGGAATACATTCTCGTGCCTTACTTTCCCGAGTAAGTCGTTATTCACTCGCCACCGTCGATTGGCTTTATTAGATTATCATCATTATTTTTCCAACACATTCCATTTGAATTTTTTGCGCAGAGATGAACACTGCACGCTCATCTCCTTATCGTCGAAGCATTCCCATGCCACGTATTTCGACTCGGGGTGTCTAGAAAAGAAGAAAATCTACGACAAGATCAAGGAAGTTCTGGATGAGGTTCTCACTGGCTTTGCCTCGACGGAAGGTACCACCTTCGTGCGCACGAAGGTCAAGTTCGGCAGGCACGTCTTCAACCACGTAACGGAGTTCCCCCGCGTGAAGCAGCCGGAAAACAGTAAGAAGGAAGCCTACTACGCACTCCATCACATGAGGGCGTTCCTACTTGACCAGCAGAATTCTACGCTGCCAGATCATCTCAAACAGTGGGCGGAAGCAAAGGCCAAGATCACTGATTCAGATATTATACAAGAGATGTATCGCATCCAGCAGCAGTTTGGGGCAATCATCTTTCGTGATGTCATGATTATAGATGACCTTTTTGTGTGTGTGGACAAGTGTATATGCTACTATACTTATCTTATTAGGTTTATGAATCATCACTTACTTCTTTTGCTTATTATTATTATATATAAATCAATGCTTGGTTTTTTTGCCTATCTTTGGTCCTTTGCTCACTTTGGTCCTTCTTTTTTTCCTTACTCTTTTTTTGAGAATAATGCCGATGATTGAAATGTCATGGCACACTATATATGTGATTGTGATACGATGGGATTATGAGCCTTGTGATATGCACAAGTCCAGGTCTTGTGCATCCCACTTGGCTCACGGTTCCATTGTAGCATATTCCTGTGTCCAACGACCTATGTATATAGATGAGGCATTCTTTTCGAGTTATTTTTGTCTTTTTCGAGAATAATGCCGATGATTGAAATGTCGTGGCATAATATATATGTGAATGTGCTACGACAGGATAGTTAGCCTTGTGATATGCACAAGTCCAGGAATTGTGCATCCTACTTGGCTAACCGTTCCGTCGTAGCATATTCCTATGTCCAACGACCTAGCTAGTTATATATGAGGCATTCTTTTCGAGTTACTTTGGTCTTTTTCGAGAATAATGCCGATGATTGAAATGTCGTGGCACAATATATATGTGAATGTGCTACGATGGGACTGTAAGCCTTGTGTTATGCACAAGTCTAGATGTTGTGCATCCTACTTGGCTTACGGTTCCATCGTAGCATATTCCTGTGTCCAACGACCTATGTATATATATATATATATGAGGCATTCTTTTCGAGTTACTTTGGTCTTTTTAGAGAATAATGCCGATGATTGAAATGTCTTGGCACAATATATATGTGAATGTGCTACGACAGGATTGTGAGCCTTGTGATATGCACAAGTCCAGGTCTTGTGCATCATACTTGGCTCACAGTTCCATCGTAGCATATTCATGTGTCGAAAAACCTAGTTATATATGAGGCATGCTTTTGAGTTTGGTCTTTTTGATTTAGGAGTACTTTCTATAAGTGTATCTTCATATGCGACTTTAATTATATATGTTTTTTTTGAATCATCGGTTAATTATTATTGTCAACTTATAGATGACGTGGTACGTCGTGTACAAGGGACGGGTTCCCAGAGTCTACAATGATTGGGAAGACTGCCAGAGACAGGTGCACCATTTCAGCGGCAATAGCTACAAAGGGTTCAACACTATGGCGGAGGCGGAAGCTAGATACACGCTCTATCTAGCGGGAGTTAGGACGAGGAACCGGATGAAGACCTACACCTTCGTCATGGCGGTGATCATGCTTATCTTCTTTGGTTGTTTATCCCGCGTTTGTGTCTATCTAGTTTAGATGTCTAGGCGAGCTTCTGATCGAGCTCTAACTTGTTCGATCGAACACATGTATTCGCATGTCACCAACTACTTTGTAACTTGATCGAAACAATGTATAACTTATGTATTCATGTATGAGACTTATCTATATGTATTTGTTTCAATCTTGTTTTGCGAATTGTGTATTTATATATATAACTGTATATCTTATATTTGTGTCTCTATCTTTGTGTATATCAGCCTATATAATCTGTATTGTATATCATCTGGCCCTGATTTTTTTTTAAAAAAGACACCCGTGGCGCACATGGCACAGCTTCTGTGGCGCACTGCAACTAAAGCGCACCTGTGCAGCTTAGTGGCGCACTGCAACGTGCGCCACAGAAGATACAAGGCATAGCGCACCTGCCAACATATCTGTGGCGCACTAGCAGGTGCGCTACGCCTATCTCCACATAACCGTGGCGCACCAGGAAGTGCGCCACGACTAGAAGATAGCCGTGGCGCAAGGCCCGTGGCGCACCACCAGTGCGCCACGGATGGTCCTTTTAGGTGCGCCACAGACGACCATTTTCCTAGTAGTGTAATTCTGGGATGCTACAGACTCTCCCCCTTAAAATAAGCTTCGTCCCCGAAGTTTGTATACTCTCACGTTTCGAAATAAGGAATTAACTTGTCTTGTTCACGACATTTCTCAACTCCATGGTAACTTCAAATGGAGGTAATCATAGTAGTTTATATATAGATCTTTTCCTTGAATCTTCATCCTACTTGGAAACCTAAACTTGTTGTCTCCAATACTCCAAAGTTCCTTTTACTATCATTCCTTAGGGATAACCCCTTATAAAATCCTTTAATTGGGTCACTTCTTTAATTTCTTATCTTGATTAAGTATCCTAATCCAACTCATTTTATTTAATCGTCGAACTTTCTTACTATACTATGTAAGGTCTAGGAAGTCTCATTAAAACAGGGTTTTTCAATTTTATTAGAAAATATTTGTGGACAAAATACTAATCTTTGATTTGTCATTGTATGGTTCAAACTGGTAGTCCTTCTGAAGATTGGATTTGAACACATTTAGTCCATACCCATTGGAATTTCCTGTTCCTCTATACTTGTCCAATTGGATGTGCTTTGTCCCCTCTTAAGTATCATTTAAGAGTTGTTTTTATTAGAATGAGTGTATTGGAATGAGTCTATTATGTCACCTTCAAGATTTTACCTCATCAGGCTTTTAGACAATCTTTTGTTATTACTATAGTACTTCTTCAACTTTCATTTCTAATGTTTACTCTCCCCCTTAGGGTTTACTAATAGTCTTCAAACTATCTATATAGTATTTATTGGCTTTATAATTAGCATATTTGTCTCTATCCAGCTTATACTCTTCCTAGTTAGGGTCTTATGAAAGATTGTACGGTGTATCCACACAATTGTGGATCTCCGAAATGAATCTTTCAACAATATTTGTCTTACTTTCTATTCGGACATTTTCGCTTTGATAGATCTGACTTCGCGAAGCGCCTCGAAAGATGATCGCCTTAATTTTATACTCATTTAAGTCTTAATTAACTTAGGCCAAGTTTTATGCTCTTTATGCAACCATTAAGATGATCTGGTTAACTATGTCAACCAACACCGGTTGCGGACAAGATACTAACTGTGGATCAGAATACCGACTATGGATCAAATACCAGCTGTGGACTATCCTAGGGTGTATGTATTACTCTACGGTTCTTCGACGTAATATTGGCATTCTCTCTTAATTGTCAGATCTTGAATAACATTTTGTTCCAAAGTTTCTTATTTTTACTAATTCATGATACTTCCACGAACTAGATACTACTACTTCATTAACTTCTTAGCAACATCACCTATTTTGGGTGAACTTAAGTTTATTAATTCTTGTTGCTTCATGTATTTCCTACATTAATCATTCTTCTTATTGCTGATTAGGAATGATCTGAGCTTGATCCATCCTTTAAATTGCGTTGATACTACTTATATTTGGCTTTACCCTTCAAGTAATTCTTCATATTGGTCTTCGGAACTCGTCACTCCCTTACACAAATTCCCATTCCTATCTAGGTCTATAACATCAAATAATAACTGGAAGTTGCAACATGCATTTTCACAGCAAGTCAAACTTCATGTACAGATCTAGTCAATCAAGAAGATCCAAGAAAAAACAAATAAATCAAAATGTGGTACATATAACACACAATATTCTAAGCCCAGAATATAGTAGTCGAGTATAATATCTCTAGAATTCCGGCTTAGTTGTGTAGTATATGACACCTCCTCGTAAAGGTTTACATCGTGATACTTAGCACATAGGGTCAAAATATTCTTTGTTTCTTAATTTACCCAAATTGCTCAATTGCAATAGGATAATCTTAAGAAAAGTGGTCTCAAATTTGGTTTTGACTAAACTTTTGTCTCACCTTTTGAATGACTAGCTATAACCATCCTTCCTTTATTAATAAACTATCCTCACATGATTTATCTAGATAACTAGTAAGATTCTTTTGAACCCCTAAAATTGAAAGTTATCACTATTTTATGACACCTTTGACTTCAATCATGATTCTACCAAGTTATCTTCTTACTCTATCTAGACATAATTTACTAAGTACTTGTCATATTTACACTTACAACATTGTTTTGGAGCTAATCTCACCATGATTTTGTTATGTTTTAGTTATCCATCATGATTTAAGAGTTAATCTAACTATGATGACTTTATTTCTCATAGTACTATCATTCAGTCTTGACCTAATTTCACTCCATCACGTAGAATTCTCAAGTGAATCCCACATGATTACTACTCATTACATCAACATTTATCCTAATGATATTCATCAGGTTGCCTTCGGTTATCAACTGATACTAAGATTTTACTGTTCTCACTTAAATTCTAGGGTTAAGCTATACTATTAGAACTGCTTCAATTGATGTTTTAAACTTGATCCTAATATAATGTGACCAATTAGCTTTCCTAAAGCACATTGGTGAGTTTATGTCTCCCTCGGAAGACACTAAATAGCACTATACTTGAGAAAAGATAAATAACTACTCCTAAGAAAGTATGATTTAAGCATCTGACTTATGTGTGACAAGGTTTATAGTCAAGTGGATACTCATCACAAGTCATATGAATATTTGGTTTATATAAGATGGCTCCTATAGTCACTATCCAACCTAAAAATCTTCCTAAAAGGGTTTTTATCCTAAGGCCAAAGCATATGCTCTGATACCAAGTGCGGTGACCCAGCATACCACTTCATGATGTAGTACAATATAGTCGTTGACATAACACCAATGAAACACCGTTCACTAGTATTACATCCCTCAGAGTAGTACAACAGAAACATAGCAGGTCCAAGACATGACTATAGGTTACAACTGAACTCTTTACACAAGATCCAGAGTACACTCTAGGTTAAAGAGAGAGAAAGAATTTCTTACGAAGAAGAATCAGGAATAAATAACTCATAGCTACCATACTTATAAAACTAATAGCTGAACTACTAGGCTTGCATTGCTGCTATTGCAATACTCTACAGAAGTTGGTTCTATGGTTAGAAATTCTACTCTTATCTAATCAGTAACTTCGTCTTCACTTGAGTTGATGTATATGCTGACTTCCTTGACTTCATTGTAGAGATTTAGCTTTTAATGATGATTCCTGGAGCATAACTTTATGTAGAAGTCGTCTATACTGGCTTTAGAACCTAGCAAGGGTTAATAAGATACTTTGAGTACGAGCGTACTCAGCAAGTTCACTAGAAAAGGAGTGTTTGATGCATTATAACTACGGACACAGACCATAGGTCGTAGGCAATGCAGGTTTTCGTAAACATTTCTTCAAAGGTTGTTTTTATTCTAAAAAACTATGTCCGTCATCCTTCACGGGTTAACCCGAACTTTCATCGAGTTCCTTTCCCACCGCGTTCGCAGCTCCTTCCCGGAACAGGGAGTAACAAGTTATAGTTCTTACACTCTGCAGAGGTGCGTCACTTTACCCATGAGAGATCTTAGCTTTGTTGCACATCCGAATTGCATGTCCGTTCACACTTCCTTGGTGTGAGGCCCAGACTAAGATCCAAGCCAATCACTGCCTTCTCCGCGACCTCGCATGTCTCCTTGGTGTATGCCAGCCCACCTATTGAATTACGACAATGGCAGTACATACCGTTCAGATGCTGGAACTATCGTGGGACGTTGAGGGCTCCCACCCATATGCTGCAAATCCTCTACGAATTACCATAAATAATATGCACGCTACGAGTGATAAGAGCCACGACCCGCACATCCAGCTCCATGCGAGAGGGAAAAGATATAGCTGACTTCTCCGTCCCATTCCAAATCTCATGGTCAACGCGTGATATACGGCGCAAGAATCACTGGCGACATTGGTTGTTAAGTCCTAGGTAATATGTTCATTTACCACCGTAACTCTTATAGTACGTTATTACCTCATGTTAAATAACCTATAATCACATTATTATGAAAATAGTGTTTTCTGACATTTTTCAAATGGAGGTGATGACATCACTCGATTTGTAAAATACTTTACTAAAAATAATCAAAGGACATGAGCAAGTGTGAACTTGCCTTTTGTGATTGCAAGATTATGCACTCACGATCTTGAAGACAATATAAGATCCAGTAGCTGAAATCTGCATCATTGGTCCGGTCAGGACTAATGTTTAAAGAAGCAAGATGCTTTTATGCATAAGTAATGTAATGCAAGTTGATAAACGTGAATCCCGAGAATAACGTTGTTCTAGGTTTTGGATACTGTAAATGTTTCCTTGGAATGTGTTGCCCTTTTAGATTAAGTTTCACACTTGTGCTTCTTATTAAGGCTTGTGAGTGTGTGGTAAACAACATGTAAACATAATGGCATACAACAATAAGATATACTAATGAGATGTGCTACTCAAGGACTGCTTATATGTGAATTATCTTATCTTCAAGTTTTAAATTGCAAGTGATGACATTTATAAGGAGTTTAAGTATTAACAATCTTATTTTTCAAGTAAAGTATAAAGTAATGTGATTGTGATTAGTTTTCATCTGTTTTCTAAAGTGGCAAAAAGAATAACATTTGAAGAAAACATTTCTTTTCTAAGGTCTAAACAATCTTTGTGGTTAAGTAAATGTGGTCGATTATTGTTTGTTCTTGCTAGAATAGTTTGGACTTGAGATGCTTTATGACTTAGTTATAACAGACCAAAGTTAACTATAAAACACATAACACAGTCTTTTGCATAGTATTAAAGTATTATAGACTAGATTTAACTTTGAAGTATATAATAAAGTTTTTAGCATTATACTTAAACCTTGTTTACTCCATAATGTTTCTTTAAAGTTACTTAAGAATGGTTATACTTTTATTTGGTAGTGGTTCCTTAATTTTATAATGGAATAGAAACTTCTATCTCTTTATAAAGGTGTGGTTACTATTTGTAATCAAGGTAGTAACAACACTTAACTATTTATGGACTCGCTATATTGTTTAATTTGTTTACAAACTTGTGGTTGAAGTAAAGGAATAAGTTTTATTTCCCTACAAATTATTCTTGAAGATTTTATATTCGATAAGGATTCTTTTTTTAGAAATATTCTACACTGATGGTTGAATGATAATTCAATAAAATTGTATTCAAGAGGTGTTAAACCATTTTGACTTCATATTATCAATATTTAAGACTAATACTATTTATTAGACTTAATTGGCTGTTTTTAGAAATATTAGCCAATTTTTATTTACCTTAATATGAATTATTAATTAAGGAAATAAGTTTAAATTCAATTTATTAAGTTGTTCAAATGTTTATTTACCTCAAAAGTGGAATATTATATTTTTAACATGTAAATATTATTTTTATGATCATTTTGGTATATTATATTTATTTTTATGATTTATAAATAATAAGATATGATTTTTATAAGATTTATTACCCTATAATTACTTAATAAATAATAAAGGTTTAATTAATTTAAAAAATAATGAATGATTATAGTTTTAAATTATAATTCTATTTTTTCTAAGATTTTTTGTATTTTAGTTATATTTTTAGGATTCACAAATATTAAAAGATGAATTTTCAAAATAGGTAATAGAGAAGGATTTATTACTTAAAATATTAAAAACCTTTCTCATAGTATTTTTAATATTTTTCTAGTGTAATATATTTATTCAAGATATTAAAAATGATTTTTATTTATTTTTAAGTATTAATCTTATATTTATAAATATCCATAAAGGATGAAATGTATTTAAATATTTACTTCAAATTGTATTTATAAAATAGTCGATTTATTTTTATACATAAAAATTATTTTATTCATTTTTAGGATTCTTCCTTATTTTATGAAATTTTACTTAGGATTTTAGTAGCTTTAATATTTAGTTTTATTTTTATTTTATTTTTCTTTTATTTGTTGGGCCAAGGTTTTGAGCCAGCCAAGGCCAATATTTAGTCCAATGGACCTATTTGGTCTAGTAGACCCAACCGGGTTGGGTTCAAGCCAAACAGGCCGACCCATTTGGTTCCACTCCTCTCCTCGAGCTTCTTCTTCTTTTCCCTTTCGACGCCCCCAGCCATGCCATGACACCGGTGAGTTTTCCCCCGATTCTGGCGAGATCTGATCATCCCTGTCGTTGCCCTGCTGGCCTTCGAGGTGATTTAGCCTCCTCATCCTCGGTGTCCAAATCGATTTGAAATCCATTATCTTTCCTAGCCGCGTTGAGCACTGGACTAGCGACTAGGGTTCGGAGATGTTTAGGCCTTTCTTTGTCCCGTGATTCATCATGGCTGTGTGGTTGATCTAGTGGTAGGGTGACCATCTGCCGCCATCACCTCTCTTTTGGTGATGATGATAACGTGGCTTGGTGTGGATTGAGCGCTGTTGGTGCTCTCCGTGCCTGCCTCCTCTTCTCGAGTTTAAGCGAGGACCTCGGATAAGTCTGATTCGCCTCCCCCTTGTTCTCTATCTCCCTTTCAATTCCTTATTGCTACTTTGACAAACCTTAATTTGGGCTAATCCCATGTTCTAGGGTTCATCTGCTTGATGAAATTACTTGGGACATGTGGTTCAATCGAGTTAGGATTAGTGAATTCTGGTATTGTCCCTTATACATGGTCTTTGATCTTGTCCATGATTAATGTGCTTCAGTAAAATTACTAAATTATGGGATATCTGTTTACTGGTTGTGGTTCAGTCTAGTGGCTTGCTTTATTTGGGATGGCTTGAAGATGTGATTAGTTTAATGAATGATTCCTATTTGATGTGCACTACTAGGAAAATGGCCATTGGTGGCGCACCTGAAAAGAGCATCTGTGGCGCACTAGCAGTGCGCCACAGCCCTTGCGCTACGGCTATCTCCTAGCCGTGGCGCACTGTTGTGTCGAGATAGGCGTAGCGCACGTGCTAGTGCGCCACGGCTATGCGGGCAGGTGCGCTACGGGTAGGATCTTCTATGGCGCACTTCCCAGTGCGCCACTAAGCTTCTAAAGTGCTCTTTAGGTGTAGTGCGCCACAAAAGGTAGGTCATGTGCGCCACAGGTGTTTTTTTGTTTTTTTTAATTTCCGAGCCAGATTATATACAATACAGATTATATACAATATTATAGCAGATATACACACAGAGATACAAGATATACAATTATATATATAAATACACAATTTGAAGAACAAGATTGATACAAATACATATAGATAAGTCTCATACATGAATACATAGTATAAGTTACATTGTTTCGATCAAGTTATAAAGTAGTTGGTGACATGCGAATACATGTGTCGATCGAACAAGTTAGAGCTCGGAAGCTCGCCTAGACATCTAAACTAGCTAGACACAAACGCGGGATAAACAACCAAAGAAGATAAGCATGATCACCGCCTCGACGAAGGTGTAGGTCTTCATCCGGTTCCTTGTCCTAACTCCCGCTAGATAGCGTGTGTATCTAGCTTCCGCCTCCGCCATAGTGTTGTACCCTTTGTACCTATTGCCACTGAAACAGTGCACCTGTCTTCGGCAGTCTTCCCAATCATCGTAGACTCCGGGAACCCGTCCCTTGTACACGACGTACCACGTCATCTATAAGTTGACAATAATAATTAACCGGTGATTGAAAAAAAAACATATATAATTAAAGTCGCATATGAAGATACACTTATAGAAAGTACTTGTAAATCAAAAAGACCAAACTCAAAAAGCATGCCTCATATATAACTAGGTTGTTCGACACAGGAATATGCTACGATGGAACTGTCCGCCAAGTAGGATGCACAACACCTGGACCTGTGCATAGAACAAGGCGGACAATCCCATCGCAGCACATTCACATATATAGCGTGCCACGACATTTCAATCATCAGCATTATTCTCGAAAAAGACCAAAGTAACTCGAAAAGCATGCCTCATATATAACTAGCTAGGTCGTTGGACACAAGAATATGCTACGATGGAACCGTAAGCCAAGTAGGATGCATAACATCTAGACTTGTGCATAACACAAGGCTTACAGTCCCATCGTAGCACATTCACGTATATATTGTGCCACGACATTTCAATCATCGGCATTATTCTCGAAAAAGACCAAAGTAGCTCGAAAAGAATGCCTCATATATAACTAGCTAGGTCATTTGACACAGGAATATGCTGTGACGGAACGGTTAGCCAAGTAGGATGCACAATTCCTGGACTTGTGCATATCACAAGGCTAACCATCCCGTCGTAGCACATTCACATATATATTGTGCCACAACATTTCAATCATCCGCATTATTATCGAAAAAGACAAAAATAACTCGAAAAGAATGCCTCATATATATACATAGGTCTTGTTGGACACAGGAATATGCTACGATGGAACGGTGAGCCAAGTAGGGTGCACAAGACCTGAACTTGTGCATATCACAAGGCTCACAATCCCATCGTAGCACATTCACATATATAGTGTGCCACGACATTTCAATCATCGACATTATTCTCGAAGAAAGAGTAAGGAAAAAAAGGACCAAAGTGAGCAAAGGACCAAAGAGTAAATAAAAAAACCAAGCATGGATTGATATATAATAATAATAAGCAAAAGAAGTAAGCGATGATTCATAAACCTAATAAGATAAGTATAGTAGCATGTACACTTGTCCACACACACACAAAGGTCATCTATAGTTTGTAACTACAACTAGGCCAACATCAAGCCTTCTGGCTCGGCTTAGGGAACGGGAGGACGCCTTGTCTCGTCATGAACTTCCTATAGTCACCCTGCATCTCTAGGCGTCTATGTCACGGTTATTCGGGATATTTCCTCCGTAGAAGATCCCCCCCGAAGTCATGACATCAAGAAAGATGATTGCCCCAAACTGCTGCTGGATGCAATACATCTCTTGTCTAATATCTGAATCATTGATCTTGGCCTTTGCTTCGGCCCACTGTTTGAGATGATCTGGAATCGTAGAATTCTGCTGGTCAAGTAGGAACGCCCTCATGTGATGGATTGCGTAGTAGGCTTCCTTCTTACTGTTTTCCGGCTGCTTCACACAGGGGAACTCCCTTACGTGGTTGAAGACGTGCCTGCCGAACTTGACCTTCATACGCACGAAGGTGGTCCCTTCCGTCGAGGCAAAGCCAGTGAGAGCATCATCCAGAACTTCCTTGATCTTGTCGTAGTTTTTCTTCTTTTCTAGACTCCCCAAGTCGAAATACGTGGCGTGGGAATGCTTCGGCGATAAGGAGATGAGCGTGCAGTGTTCATCTCTGCGCAAAAAATTCAAATGGAATGTGTTGGAAAAAGAATGATGATGATCTAATAAAGCCAATCGACGGTGGCGAGTGAATAATGACTTACTCGGGAAGGTAAGGCACGAGAATGTATTCCTTTGTCTTGTTCGCCATGAGGATTCTTTTTAGGTACAAGGCCACGATACGTCGTTCGGCGGGGGAACCCAAGCATCCGTCACGCATGTAGTAGGGGTCCACTATAGTGATGCCCGGTGTGTTCTCTCTAATGATCTGCATGGCTAGGCTGAGAGAAAACAGACGGACCATGGTATAGTGCAGCGGGTATAGGTGGAACATATTGAAGATGTCGTCGAACCGCAGGAAGAACATATCTGTAGGGGCATTGTCGATGAAGCCCAAGCCTGGTGGCACCTTAACCACGAATACCGGGTGCGAGGGATCTTTCTCCGATAGAAGGCGTCTCTCTATCGTCAGCATGCCGTCATGCACACTCTGCAGTTCCGAACTGGCAAGCTTCCGCAAATTCTTAGGTAGCATGGGCTCACCCGCCACATGAATCCTCCACATAATACCCTCCGGTCTTGGTGGCCCATCCCGAAACCTGATCGGATTCGTAGTTGTTGACGCCAACGGCTGGCTCGAGCTGCTAGATTTTCTTTTCCTGCCCTTTTTTCCTTTTGGAGAGCGGGCAGGCACCGCAATATGAGCACCGACCTCCCTATGTAGTGTGTCAGGGGTTAGAATAAAGGGCCGATTGGTTGTATCAGCTGGCTCTGTAAAGGTGCAAGCTGGAGGCGTCTCCTGAGAACCAAACAGACGCTTGGTGATAGTGGCTTTCTCTATGGGGCCACCAACTAGGTCTTCGTTGCTAAACTGAGTGTTGAAGAAGTGATCATTCCAGTCTTCGTCGTCCTCGGCCGAATCCTGCGCCATGTGCATATCATCAACATGATCATCCAACCCCCCGCGTGGAGGTGACGGCGAGGGCGGTAAGGGGGCCTTGCCACCGCTTGTCGCTGGCACGACAGGCGGTGTTGTTGTCTGTGGCGTGAATGACCCCGCCGTCCCCAAACGGATCATGCTCTTTGGCCATAGCAAGAATAAGCCGAAGCAAGTTCTGAGGACAGACGTCTCTTCTTCATCCACTCCTGGGGGTTGAATGGGAGGTTCCAGGTCGTCGCAGCCCATTAGCACCCAACTAATTTTAACCCTGTGCACGCTATCTGGCATCGGCCTTGAGTGGAATGTGCGCTGCAAGGCTTGAACGATGGTACCATTGGCAACATCCCTCAGCTCATTGTTCATGTAGCATAAGAGAGTACAAGGAACATCCGTCTGCGGAAAACATGTACGGTGTCGTCAGAGATGCCATAAGAGTAATAGATGTCATGAAAGGCGGTAATTAAAGCAATTTTTTTACCGTGATGGTGTCGAGATCGGCTAATGTCGACGCACCGCATACGACGACGGGCGTGCAAGAGACGGAAGGGCTGCTTGATGGCGCGGTGCTGGCCGCCGGTGTATTATCCCTACCGACGGGTGCTTGGAGCTCTGGTGCCGCCGCGACGATGGCAGGGGGCACCAACATGTACTCCGGCGCCGCGGTGATGGCAGGGGAGTCACCAACTCTTGCGGCGCCGCGATGCTAGCGGGCGGATTCACGAACATGTAGTTCGCCTGATTCGTCGGTGCCGCGTTGTTCGAGTGGCTGCTGACCATGCTTGGAATCGGGCACGGCCCTACTCGACCACCCGCACTCCAGTTCGCTATTGACTCCACCAAGGTAGGTAGGAAGGACGTGAGGGTGATTGCTAGGTTGTCTCAGATGATCTGCGGGATCCGCACCACTTGTGCCTTAAGTTCTTGAACTTCGCGGTTTTCCTCCTCGCTCCTTCCTGACGGCGCCACATGCGTCCTTGGCGGTGGACCAAAATGATCCACCCAATTCTTACCCCCGAGGCCGGCCAGACGGCCAGCCGACGACGGCTTCTTCGTAACCGGCTCTATTTTCTTGGCCCGGTTCATCACCCTGTTAAAAGGGTTATCCCACCGGGTGGCCGCCGTCGACCCCTGGGATGAGGAACCCTGAGATCCATGACTAGCAACAATTTCCTCCTCCTGCAGAAGAAGTAACAATGAATCGTTTAGATCATCGATTATATTGCAATCGAGTTGATTCGCGGTAATTAGATTATACTTACCACAATTTCCTCGAATTCCTTCACCGCAGGATCCGCGGTGAGTTGTTTAGTTTTTGGGTCCACATGGTAACGGGCCCTGATGAAGTTTTGAACCTGCCCGGGTTCGAATTTAGCAAAGGGGTTTTCTATCCCCTTGGATCTATACTCTTTGTCCTCCTTATTCCATTTGGCCTCCGCGGTTTTGTATCCACCAGATCCAAGATGGTGAAGACCTATATTCATCGCCTGCAGCACCTTTCCCCGATTACTATTGGTCAGGGCTCTTTCGGATTCACACCTCTCCTTGAACTCCCGCAACTGATCTTCGGTGATCTGCGGGTCAATCTTCTGGATCTCCTCGAGTTTTGCCTTCTTTATAGATCTTCTTCTTTATCCGGGTTCTATAGCTGGCCAGGGTGGTGCTCATCTTTGTGAGGGCGGATTTGTTTACTTCGTTCCCATGATAATTTGTGTTCTGATACTTAGCGGGGAACTTGTATCTTGCGTGCAGCTTCTCGAACAGGAGTGTGCGCAAGTGTCCATTATATTTATGTCGGAGATTCTCGGTGTTGATCGAGATGGTTGTCCGGGTGATCGCCACCACTTTCCCACTGTACCCTTTGACGACAAGGGAGGGCTCCAAAGGAACCCCTGATGGGCTCACTTCGGTAATTTCCTCCCTGACCGTGTCGACCGTGTTCGGCCGCCGGTCCTTCGGCTTCTTCTTCTTCTTCTTAGGAGGATTACTACCACTCCCTGTGCCCTCGCCGCCATCAGTGGTTTCATCGTCCGCCATTCCTTCGGCTTCTTCCTCCGCGTCTTCCATCTCATCATCCTCGCTCTCCGAAGGATGGTATTCTTCATCATCTTCTAGCCGCTGGGCCGCCTCCCAGAATGTCAATTGTTTATTCGGAGGTCTGAGTTCTCCTTCAGCACTGATGCGCTTAGAACATCCAGCCTCGTTGTTGTCACACATCTTTGCACTAATAAAAAACAAATAATTGGTTAAATGCACGGAAAAATCCTACATGACCTTTGCTAATTTTCTTAAACTAGGACTGCCCGATTTCTGCCGAAACGGAAGCTAATCAACATTCCGGAAAAACTCGGGACTCATTTCATACAAGAACCTGCATACACACATAATAAAGTGCTTCATATACAAGCACAAGCACAATTTCAAGGTGCTTCATACAAATGACCAAGTGACAGCAAGCAAATGAGAATACAACAATCCTTGTTGTCATTTTTACTACTTCAGACTAAGCCAGGTTTTCTTTTACTACTTTAGACTAAGCAAATGAGAATACAAATGACCAAGTGACAGCAATCACTTGTTCTTTTTGTTCATACAAGGACACCAAGCAGATTACTATCAGGACCAAACCACAGAAGCAAGTGACAGCAAGCAGATTTTTATTAGAACCCATGCTATTCTTTCTTATTTTCCATAAGGACAAAACCACAGAAGCAAGTGACAGTAAGCAGATTACTATCAGATTACTAGCAAGCAGATTTCTGGTTTTCCATAAGAACCAAATAAGGACCTGTGTAGCAGTTGTCCATATGCACAAAAGGAAATGCACTTTCTTATACAGCAGTAAAAAAGGGAACTTGGTTTCATGAAACCTTCAGGTTACACAGGTTCAGAGTTAGTGAGTGCAATGTAAACTACTGCATATCTTTGTTCTACTACTGCAATGTAAACATAGGCGACAGGCATTAAAAACACAAGTTTTACTACTGCATATCTTTGTTCTACTACTGCATTTTCATCTACTCTAAACCTAACCTAAACCTAACCTGAATCTTGCTACTCTAAACCTAACCTGAACCTAACCTAAAGCTTGCTACACAGAATGTCATTCGGTCCTCTCACTCGAAAATAGTGTTCCTCCCCCTCTTCTTCCCTACTCTTCAGATTGACTTGCAGAACAACAGCTAGTACTGATCTGCCGGGACCAAGCTAGGTGTTTAGTGTTCAGCCAAGAATGGATCCATGGATCGGCAACCAGCCTTCTCTGTACATGTTTATGAACAGCAAGTACTGAACATCACGCATCAAGAACCAACAACACCATGGTTCTTCTTGTTCTTTCTGCTATGTACATGTTTATGAGCTAGGACTGAACATTTCTGTTCTCTGTTTACATAGGTTGCGGTTCTTGAATCGGAGCTGCAGCGGGTGAGTGAGGAGAACCAGCGGCTGGGCGAGATGCTCAGGGAGGTGGCCGCAAAGTACGAGGCCCTACAGGGCTAGTTCACGGACTTGGTCACGGCCCATCAAGCCAACGCCGGCGAGAGAGGGAGAGAGGGAGAGAGGAAGAGAGGGAGAGAGAGGGAGAGAGGGAGAGAGGAAGAGAGGGAGAGAGAGGGAGAGAGGGAGAGAGGGGAGGTGGGCAGGGGACTCACCAAGAGGCAGCGCGGAGCTGGACGACGGCGGGTTCCTCCACGGACTCCTCCTCCTCGGACGCGCACGGCTCGGGCTCCTCCTCCTCCTCCATGCACAGCTGGCAGGGCTCCTCCTCCTCCTCCTCCTCCGCGCGCAGCTGGCAGGGCTCAGGCTCCTCCTCCTCCACGTCCTCCTCCTAGAGCGGCGGCGGATCGAGAACGCGGCGGCGGGGCACGGTTGAGATCGGCGGTGTCTGATCTAAGATGGGGAGAAGAGGCGCGCGGGGCGTGGAACGGTTGACTAATAGCACCGAGTTAACCGTAGCGCACTTGGCCAGGGTGCGCTACGCCTAACTCGGTACTACTAGTCACATAAGAAGGCGCGGCCACCACTATAGACAACTAACAATACCCTATCCCACTGGTTCCACCCACTGCTCTAATCTAAACCTGTGAGCACCCAGGTTCGAATCCTGGTGCCCACCTTTTTTATTTTTTATTTTAAAATATTTTTAAATGTTGCAAAAAATGCCCAAAAGTGGTGATATATTCCATAAAAGTTTTTTTTTGTTTTTAAAATACTTTTAAATATTCCAAAAATTCCCGAAAGTGATAATATATGTCATAAAAGTGGTACAAATTAAATATGATTCAAATATGTCATAATAATTTGTCCATGATACAAATATGTCATAATAATTTGTCCATGATACAAATATGTCATAATAATTTGTCCATGAATATTACAATCTCTTTCGACCACGCGTTTTACAATATTTTTTGAGCTAGCGTTTTACAATCTTTTTTCCCTTCTTTGTCGCGGTTGAATAATTTAGCCCCGGCACTTTAATGTTTCTTCTTTCGAACGGGCTACCTTTTTTGGGTAGGGTTGTCCTTTTTCTTCTTGTGATGTATGTTGCTGCATCCTAGTCGTCGTCATCTTCAATCTTTGGATCGTCGTACTGGTCGAAGTCTTGCTCGTTGGCGACTCCATCCATTCCGATGATGTTTCTTTTTCCTCTCCTCACGAAAACACAGCTAGGCTTTGTCGGGTCGGTAATGAAAAAACATTGGTCCACTTTGGTAGCTAGTACCCACGGTTCATTTTTCGCGGCCACGTTTGCACTGGCAGCCTTGGATTTGGATGCTTCGGGTATATCCATGGTTGTGAAATACCGGTCTTCTCTTTTGACGCTCTTTGCCCATCTGACACGGAACATCGGCACCTTTTCTCCACAGTAGTCGAGCTCCCAGATCTCCTTGATTCTTCCGTAGAATATTTCCTTCACATTGTCATCGGTGTAGAATTCCGACGTTACGCCTGAGTTCTGATAATCACACGTGTTGTCCTTTTCCTCCGTGTAGAATGTGTAGCCGTTGATATCATACGCCTGATAGGTCACTAGGTTTTGCATCGGTCCCTGCGACAAGGTGAATATGATCTTTTCCGTGTCATAAGAATGCGATCGCGGGGGATTATCAAGGAGCGTCTGCCTAAACCAACGCGTGAAATCTGAGTTGTGCTCTTTGATTATTTCTCCCTGCGTCCTCTATATGCCCCGGTCACTGTACTTATTCTTGATTAACCTTTTGTGCTTCTGTACCCAAGGATCAACCAGTTCTAAATGCTGTAGCGCGACGAGGTTTGCTCGATCAAAGTCCGCGCGTCGAAAATCGAAGTCTGCATGCAGTATGCGACGACCATCTCGGTGACGATATCCGTCAAGCTTGCCAAGGTGCCTATTGACGGGAAGACCGACAGGGTTCTCGATGTCTAGATAATTCGTTCAGAAATAGATGCACTCTTCGGCCATAAAGCCCTTGGCTATTCTTCCATCTGGACGGGACCTGTTGCGAACGTATCCTTTGATGTGTCCGTTCATCCTTTCGAACGCCATCATGCTGCGGAGGAACATCGGCCCGAGTTGTACGATGTCCTCCACGACATGGACCAGCAGATGCACCATAATGTCGAAGAATGTGGGTGGGAAGTAGACCTCAAGCTCACATAGTATCACCACGATCTCCTCCTGTAGCCTCACGAGCTGATTCACGCCAATCGACTTCTTAGAGATGACGTCGAAAAACTTGCAGAGGCCAAATAACGTTTCACGGACGTGCTCGTCCATTATCCCTCTTAGTGCGACCGGAAGTACCTGCGTCATTAGCACGGCACAGTCGTGAGACTTCATGCCACTGAACCTCTGCTTCGCCGCGTCTAGGTATCTGCTTATCTTGCCTGCGTAGCCGTAAGGAAATTTGACTCCTAGAAGGCACTTGAAAAACTGTTTGATCTCATCCTGGCTTAGAGTGAAGAAAGAAGGGAAGTAATATTCGTTCTTCTTGAACTTTTTACCCTTCCGACGACCTTGTGTCGTCTCTGACTCATGATCATCGTCATCTTCCTGATCATCAGGAGTAGTGCGTCCTCCGTGAAGCCCCTTCCGGATACCCAAGCATATCAGATCGTGCCTTTCTTTCGGACCATCTTTCGTCCTATCTGCCATGTTGATTATGGTGGAGACCAGACTCTCGCACACGTTTTTCGTGATATGCATGATGTCGAGGCTATGAGGCGTGCGGAGAAACTTCCAGTATGGCAACTCCTCGAAAACAGACCTTGCCTTCATCAGTGGCTTGCCTTGTTGCTGCCTCTTTCGCTTCTTTCCAAGCTAAGGACAATCTTTCCAGTTTTTCAGCAACTCTTCCACTTCTTCGCTGCTCCTACGCTCTAGGATTCCTCGGGTCTTGGATTTGCCATCGAATAGGTCTCCACGTTTTCTCCATGGATCATTCTTGCTGAGCCTCCTCCGGTGCTCCATGAACACGGTTTTCGATGACCCTGGATCTTTCTTTAGTTGGAGATAGCTTGTGTTATCCATGCACCTAACGCATGCGCAGAATCCTTGGATAACCTGTCCCGAGATATACCCGCAACCTGGATAGTCTTGCACCATAGTGACCAACGCGGCTCTCATAGTGAAATAATCTTGTGCGACGGCGTCTTAAGTATTGGATCCAGATTGCCATAACGTGGCTAGCTCCTATTTCAACAGCCCGAGATATAGATTGATGTCGGTACCAGGTTGTTTTGGCCCTTGAATTAGCATACTCATTTGTATGTACTTATTCTTCATGCACAACCATGGAGGGAGGTTGTACATCCATACAATCACGGGCCAAGTGCTGTGCGTGCTGCTCTGGCTACCGAACGGATTGAGTCCATCGGTGTTCGCACCAACCCTGATGTTCCTCGAATCTCCACCGAATTCTGGGAATTCGAGGTCCAATGCTTTCCACTAGCTAGCATCTGAAGGGTGCGTCAGCAGCTCATCCTTTTTGGGGTCATCATCATCATCTCCTGGCTTCTTCCTTTCCGCATGTCATCGCATGAGCTTGGCTTCCTTAGGGTCCGTGAAATAGCGCTGCAGACGAGGAGTGATAGGAAAGTACCATACTACTTTTCGAGGTGCTTTCTTCCCTTTCTTCTATCGACTCACGCCGCACACCGGACATGTGGTTTTCTCCGTGTCCTCGCCCAGATAAATGATGCAATCGTTGATGCATACGTGATATCTAACGTGCGGTAGATCGAGAGGACAGACGATTTTCTTGGCGTCCTCGATACTAGTTGGACATGTGTTCCCCTCCGGGAGACGATCGTGTCAGAATGCCATCATATCATCGAAGCTTGCGTCGCTCAATTTGTGTTTTGCCTTCATCTCCATAGCCTTGAGCGTTACATTCAACCGGGCATCATCGGGCCTGCATCCTTAATACAATGGAGTAACCGCGTCTTTTTCAAGTTGCGCAAGCTTGGCTTTCTCTCTAGCGGTAGCCCTGGCGTTACTCGTCTTCTTGAGAAGCAGATCTTGCACATAAGGGTCCCGCACCCAGCCTGACGTTGTTCCATCGTCGTCTGCTCCTCCGGCATCTAGATCATCATCATCCCGGTATGCTTCCGCACCTTCACCATCTCCAGGAGACTCTTCATCATCTCGCCCGTTCTCGCCGTGATGATGATCATCGTCATGTTGGCCACATTCACCGTCTCCATCGTCTTCTTCATCGCTTATCCAACGAGTGTATCCATCCATGAAACCATGGCGGAGCAGGTGCGCTTGCAGATTCCCGGAATCTGGGTCGATCACCTAGTTGAGTTTGCATCTTTTGCACGGACATCTTATATCCTTCTTGTTATTTCGTATCATGTCGGCCGTCGCACATTTCAATAATCTAGCCACAATGCATTCGCTCATTATGCGGACCATTTTTGCCTGCACGGTGTACACGGTACAATTAGAAGTCTATTAGAACCACATAATGAATGCATGCATGAAATGGTCGATAGAAAATTTCGGCATGACCTATCCTAAAATTAGGACCTTTGCGAAATGCCAAAGTCTTGCCAAAATGGAAATGAATCAACATTTTGGCAAAACAAATGGCAACTTGTTCACATACAAACACAAGAGAGAGAGACCGATCCATACACACATGAACATATCATTATCCTCTCCATACACACATGCATGAGCATCATCGATACTCTCCATATACACACACATATGACCATCGATCCTCTCCATACACACATCATGAGCATCGATCATCTACATACATATGATCATATCATCCATATACACATAAACACATCCTTACATGGACAACTTACCGAGATGAGAGACCGATCGCGAGAAAGATGGAAAGGAGAGGTGCGCGCGAGACCGGAGAAGGAGATGAGAGACCGGAGACCTTCCTCTATTACTTATGTAACATCCAAGGCAAGTTCTACATGCTAAAAATGGTGAATGGGTGGAGAAATTGAGGTGGGAAGGAGAAGATCCCGACTAGATCTAAGGAGGAAGAAGAAGGGCAAACTGAAGTGTGGGGTGGTGGAGATGATCACATGACCACATATGTTTGTGCAGGTCAACACATCCGTGGCGCACATGGCCCCAGTGCGCCACAGGGAAAAAGCACATCCGTGGCGCATATGCCAAAGTGCGCCATGGATGTTTATGCCCGTTTAAGGAGCAGAGGGGGCTGGGCATAGCCGTAAAAAAAATCGACACATCCGTGGCGCACTCTGCCCTAGTGCGCCACAGGGAGTAGGAACATCCGTGGCGCACATACCATTGTGCGCCACGGATGTGTCTGGCCGTTTCACAGCAGAGAGGGGCATGCGCTTAGGCATAGCGCATCCCCTCCATGTGCGCCACGGTTGACTGTAACAACCGTAGCGTACCTACCCTATGTGCGCTACGGATGTTTAGCGTGCGGCCAACAGGGCCCAGGCCCACACATATCTGTGGCGCACTGTGGTCATGTGCGCCACGGTTGTTCTAGTTTCTAGTAGGACACTGCCCATAGGTGAGCCACGCCTGTTTTAGCCGTGGGGCACTTCAACCATGTGAGTCACGGATGTGCTGATTACCTATAGCCATTTTCCTAGTAGTGGTGACTAGGAAGATGTTCTGAATTCTTCTAAACTTATATGAGAGGGTAGCTTTTTAATTCTGGCTGATCCTATGAAATGAAGATTGTGATTTTCGTCTATCCTTTCTTTAGGAGTTACTACTGTGGTGCCTACACCCTGGAGTATGCACAATAGTGACCTTGGTAGCTTCCTATGATTCTTAAAAGTTGGATGGTGGATTATATATGACAACCAGCTCTGAGTTTGTTAGGATATGCACTCCTTTGCTAGTGACAATAGCAGTATACTAAATGATTCCTGGCCCATTAGCTAGGAAAATGGTTTGAATTCATTTGCAAGTGAAATTGGGTGGTGTATCATCCCAGCAATAGTAAACTAAAATCATCAAACTCTAATCACCAAAAAATAGGGTTAACAAAAACTTTTCCAATTAAAAATATGAAAGCATTCATATGTGTTTGTATGGAAATTTGGATTCTTCTGAATTGCCATGATTATGTGTTTCTTTGCTTGTAAAATGATTCTTAGGTGAAATAAATATCATCTAAACAATCCCCACACTTTTCCCAAAGACAAATAAATCAAAACCAACAAATTAAGTGAATGGTCACTTTTGCCAAATTTACTCCCATGCCTACTTTGGCTATCTCTAACTTTCAGAACATAATAGAAACTTGTTTGGATCTTTTCACCCCTTGATAGTACTCATAACAAAGTACCAAGGCCCACTTTGTGATCATCCAGAAACATTCAAATACATAGTTTAAATGACAGTTGAAAATTGAATCTATTTCATATGGGAAGATCCCACTTTTTCAAAAACCACTCAAACAAGCTCAACTTTCAAAACCCAAGCATCTACAGACTCACCAGCACATGCCTAGCACACCCACCAAAAATAATTTCAAAATTCAAAACTTCAATTCATGCGGCCATTTCATCAAACACCTTGCATATGCAAATCAAACAAAATCAAAACACTATTTTGAGCGTAACTTGTTCCCTCTCTGGACACCACTAGCCTTAGTAGATCATTTAACAATCTTAACTAATCACTAGCACCACAGTGAGCTTGCCAATGCCATCAATGGTGAACAGCCGAGAGCACCCATGTCACCCCAGTGTGGAAAGCAGGCTAGAGGAAGAATTAGCCATGCCAACCTTGTCTGGGAGGTAGCCCATGCCTCACCGCCCCCTCTCGACCAGCCCTGCCTCGCAGACAATGCCTAGAACCCCCAGGAACGCCATGCCCGTGCCGTTGTCGACCATGCCGATGTGCACCACAGAGCATGCACCGTTCCCACGCAAACCGACCACCTCGAGCCCTCGCCGCCCGCCAGCATGGTCCCCACCGTCCCAGGAGACCGCCAGACATGCCCATTTCACCAGCCGTTCCCCGTAGCCACCACTCACCGTCGAAGACGGCGCCTCTGCCTCGCAGAGCATAGAGCGTTCCCGACCATTTTCCACTGCCCCTACAGGCGCATTTAAACCTTGGAGCATCGCCAGGAGACCACCGATCGATCGCCACCCTCGGCCATGCCCCTAGCTGCCTATAGCCACCGACGTCTGCCCATCCCGTTCGGTCTCACCGTCGAGCCTATAAAGGAGACGACCCCAGCCGAATTGAGCACACCATCTCACTCCCCTCACCTCACTGATCGTCCACCCCAGGAGGAGCTATCGGTACCAGGAGGTTCGTCGTCGTCGACTTCTCGTTCTCCCGCATCGTCGACCCTCGCCTGAGCCCAGGTGAGGCCCCGATGACCCCCACCTGCCGCATTAGGGTTCTGTCTCGCCGGCGCTGTCCGACGTGGACGATGAACCAGAGCCGTTGGATTAGAACTAGGATCTAAGCTCTGTGCATAGCAGGCCGGCCCGTTAACCTTTCCCGCGCAGCCCAGTCGTTTGAATTTAACTTGTTCCATTTAAGTTCAAACATAGTTCTGTACCTAGTTTCAAAAATCAAACCAGCTTGATTCACTAAACTAAATTGAATGAAACCAATTTTGTTAGAAAGGTTTTTAAATGATTAATCCAAGGCTGTTGGATTCAAATAATTTGGATCTGCAGATCAACCTTAGTAAAAATAACAAGGCAGAACCTTTTCTGCATTCAAATATTTTTCAAATTTAAACCATAATAGATTTTGAGTTGATTCCAACTCTCAAAGATCACATTTGATCATACCTTTCAGAATATATAAAAACATATGGGTTTTCCTTACAGAAATAATGTTTAACTAATAAAAGAATGCCACATAGGCATTTCTTGTCATTTATTTTTATTTAAAATAAAAGGTTAAATATTATTAAATTGTAACACCACTTTAAATCACATTCCCATGAACTGAAATATGTGGTGATGACATGTGTCAACATGATTCCATGTTTGGTTTGGAGAATATTAAATCTTAAGTAGTTTTTCAATGAGTAGAAATTACTTTTCTAAAAATAAAAGAAATAAAACAAATGCTTTATTCTTGTGATATTAGTGATGATGCCATATCATCTATAGAACCCTTGTGTGTGATTAGTGAAAGTAGTTAAGTATTGTTTGGTGATTGTGTACCTCGTCTTTATTCATAGACGCTAGTATCGACCAAGGATACGAGGAGGAAGGAGGATACTACGAAGAAGAAGTCGAAGAGAACTTCAACCACTGCTCTGCACAAGGCAAGCCTTACTAATCAAGTTGACCTATGCAAGCTAACACTTGCAAGATACTCTACTTTAGCAAGCCTTACTAATCAAGTTAACCTATGCAATGCACTAAGCATGCTTGGTTAGACACATTTGATGATACCCAATCCTAGTTTTACTTGCAAGCTTCTACTTTATTTCTATATCAAAGCTATTACTTAGAGCTTACTTAAGTGAATTATAGATTCTAGAAAGAAAATTGAAGGTTGCATAAAGAGCATAAAACTTAGCCTAAACTAGATAATCTTTATGTCATCCTAAGGCATAAGATTGAACTTAGTAAAACTCCACTAGTGTACCACCCCTCATTAGTACCTACCCCACTTGTAGATGCTAGTGCTAAACCATAAAACTTGATCAACTTTAGATGGGAATACTTGGTGGAAAAATGGTTATGAAAACCTTGGAATGATGGATCATTCTATTGAGATGTTTTGACATGTGTTTCCGAACACTAGATGATTTGGATGATGAAAATGTTGAGGCATGAGCCTTAGCCCTTTATAAAACTGATGGTTGTCTGGATGCGATACCATTCCAATTTTACCGTACAACCACAATACCCGAGAATTGGGTAGGGCTTGACTGGAAACTTATATACCGTAGTATTGGTTCCCTCACGGCCAAGGTTTGAGCTGAGGCTACCTTGTGAAGATTGTCCACCTATGCAGTACCCAAGATGACAGTTGGTCATGATTGGGAGGCCACACTCACATGAGAGGTGCCTATACAAGGGTGTGTAATCGAAAGGTTAGGATTGATTATCCGCATACTGAGTATGGTGAATTCAGGATTTGTTCCTGACGGATGTATCGAATGTTGTGGTGAAAGTGCACAATCTCTGCAGAGTGTAAAACTATTCGAATAGCCGCGTCCGCGCTTATGGACAGTTGCAGTGGCCATAGTGTTCCACCGTCGGATGTTTTGAAAATGACTAATGAAATGGATTGAGATTTTGACTTGACCACAACTGAGTTGTGATATTAAATTCAAGTTCCCACTTAGGTGTTATAAAACTTCAACTAGCTTCTTCGTTTCTGAACTTAGTAGAGGTAAATCTGGCTTTTTGCAGAACAACCCTACAACTTAGTGTCCTACTACAAAAACCCTTTCGCTTGTTAGTATTAGTTTGTGAGTACTTAAAGAGTACTCATGGCTTTGTCCCTGGCTATTCCCGTGGCCAGACTATGAAGAGGAGTACCAGGATGATGGACCCCAGGACGGTTACGACAACTAGGATCATCTCCCATCGTCAACATTGCCTGTGACCCCGAAGATGGAGCTTCTGCTATGCTACCGTTATTATTACGTATTCCGCTGCATGAAGTGTATTAAGAACTGGATCATGAGATCCTTATTTGTGTAAGACCTTATGTATGGTTTGTAATGGATGATGTACTGTGGTATCCAAATCTGTTATGTCTCGTAAAAATGATAATCCTGGGATTGCGATGTATGACATAACAGGCATCTGTGATTAAAAATCTGGGTGTTGACAAGTTGGTATCAGAGCCATCCTGACCATAGGAGACCCTAGTTAGACTGGACGTTTGAATCAAAAACTTAATTTCAAAACCAAAGGAAGCAAATATTTACAAAAACCTATTCCCATTCTTATCACCTTGATTCTTTCAGAAAAAATCATATTCCTCAAAAACTCTTGCAAAATACATAAAATTTGACACACTTGATCACTCTCCTAACTTACTCATCCTATATTCCTATAGATGGACGTGAAGTACAGCAAGTTTTATCAGTTGGGGAATGGAGGAGACCTTATCTTTGAGCGGGATTTGGACCAGCTTTCGGAACTTCTGGAGCGTCCGCACCCCGAGTTCTTCGGAGCTCAGCTCAATGATCAAGGAGGAGAAGATCTGCAATGGCTAATTGTTGCAAGTCTCCGAGGAAAGATTGAACCTCCCACTGCCGAGGGAATTCAGTTTACCTTAAGAGAGAACAACTGGCTCGATGGACTTGCCAAGGCCATGCAAGAATCTCTTGCCCGTCTGTGTGGGCAGAGTATCAACCAGATCAAGGGTACCTTCTTTGAGTTTTGTCCAAGGCGTGATGCTAATGGACAGCCACTGGAAGCCCCATACCACCACGAGTTGAAGGCCCAATTGGACCACCTCAGTTTCATGATGTACGATCGTCAGCAGGAATTGGACAATTGCCATGACTACTCCAACCACAAGTCCGCCATCATCAAGACGAAGGATCATACCATCGCCATGCTAGCGAAGGATCGCAAGTCTCGCCGCCGTCAGCTCGACAAGAAGGAGTGCATCATTGCCCGTCTTAGCCACCGTATCTCGTCTTTGGAGGAGACCATCCACGAGAGAGAGACATGCAGTTAGAGGAAAGGGAGAATGTCGAAGAAGATCTCGTGGAGACCCCTACTCTCTATATCACCGATGATGATGACTTTCTGGAGGATCAGGCTATGGACTTCTTCACCGATGAGGATGATTTTGCCTTCATCGATGACGATGAGGATGATGAGTATGACGACTACACCGACTCCGAGGAGTAGTAGCACTTGAGCACTAGCGTAGTGAGTTGTATTTGGTCCCACTGTATCGTAGTTTCCAGAATGGTTCTTAAAAATCATCTGTTGTTCTTGTTTGTGGTGTGTGTTGTATCGTGTGCTATGAATGAATGAATGAATGAAAAGCAAGTTGCTAGAAAAATCTGAGTCAAACTTTAAAAACTTTCCAAAATCCGGAACCTTAGAAATTTCCCTCTTTTCTCATGATCTATCTCAATCTTCAGATGCCACGTGGAGGAAGTGGTTCATCCCCGGACCCGATGTTGCAGATCCTGCAAATGTTGGTTTCTGACGCGAAGCTGAAAGAGCCGAGCGTCAAGCCAACTTAGCCACCCTTCAACGGATAGATCAGCTAGCCACAACAAATCAAGGCCACGGAAATCAGGACAACCATGGATCTAAGCTCAAGAATTTCCAGAAACACCAACCCACCTGTTTTCACTAAGTCAGAAGAGCCCCTAGATGTAGACGATTGGCTACAAACCATGAAAAAACAACCTAGAAGTCGCCAGAGTGGAAGCCAACGAGAAAGTTCTGTTCGCCACCCACTATCTAGCCGGAGATGCCACATCATGGTGGAACAGTGTTCGTGCAATGACCGGAAGACAGATGATGACCTGGAGGAATTCAATGTCAAGTTCAGCAGAACCCATGTGCCACCGGGTTTGATCAGGAGAATGAGAGATGAGTTCAGAGAGCTGAAGCAAGGACACGGATGACTCTAGTGGATACCGTGACAAATTCTTGTCATTAGCAAGGTATGCCCCGGATGAGATCGACACTGAAGCAAGAAGAAGGAGAGATTCTTGAATGGTCTGCACGATGAGCTGCAGACGGTGTTAGTCAATATCCCCTTTGCTGATATTGAAGCCCTTGTCGACTCTGCCATCCAGATGGAAGAACGATCAACCAGGCCAATGAGAACCGCAAGCGTCGCATGATGCATCAGCCAAGAACCCATCAGTCCCCAAAGTATCGCCCCCTAACCCTCCTGGATTTGCCCCGAGAACCAACAAACCCCCGATGAACGTCCAACCTATCCCAACCGTAGAAACCCACGGCCTGGAGGAAAACACCACAACAAACCCGGCAACTCTAACAATTTCAACCGTGCACACCCAAGTCAACAGTGACAATGCTATCGCCAACACCAACACTGCCCCGAGGACTGGAAGCAATGTTGTGCCTGTTGCAGAAAGGACAAGTCGCAAGTGACTTGTTATGACTGTGGAAATAAGGGTCACTACTCAACGAGTGCCCACAACAAGAAGAATACCGCAGCCCCCAATGCAAATTCCCCAGCTCAGCAACAGCGTCGTGTTCAGCCTAGAAAAAATTACCCAGGGAACTCGCTCAACGCAATGGTCGTCTTTTTCTCATGCATGCTGAAGAAGCTCAGGAAGCGCCAAACGTCGTGCTGGGTATGTTTTCTGTCAATTCAGTACTTGCAAGAGTGTTGTTTGATTCGGGTGCATGCATTCATTTGTCACAAAGAATTTGCCTGCACTAGTAAGATTCAACCAACAAAAGAAGCATGTTATGATTGTTCAAATCCCCGGTTCAACCACAAAGCTAGACAAATTTGCAAAGCCGTCCCTATCCGAATCCCATGGCATAGACTTTATGCTAATCTGATAGTACTTGGAACTAAGTTTGGAAGTAGTACTAGGAATGGATTGGATGTCCAAACA